>CM031890.1:6928722-6997610 GCA_018691285.1 Cucurbita argyrosperma subsp. sororia | reverse complement strand
AATAAATCTTTACGTGCTTCATATGATTTATGGCATGCTCGTCTGGGTCATGTGAATCATTCTGTTATTTCTTTTTTAAATAGAAAAGGTCATCTTTCTCTTACGTCTTTATTGCCTTCTCCATCATTATGTAATACTTGTCAGCTTGTGAAAAGTCATCGATTACCTTATTCCCGCAATGAACGTAGGTCGTCTCATGTGTTAGATCTTATTCATTGTGATCTTTTGGGGTCCTTCTCTCGTCAAATCAAATTCAAGCTTTCTTTATTATGTTATTTTTATTGATGATTATTCTCGATTCACTTGGTTTTACCCTTCAAAATTTAAATCTGATTTTTTTGATATTTTTCTTCAATTTCAAAAATTTGTGGAAAATCAATATTCTTCTCATATCAAGGTATTTCAAAGTGATGGTGGTACCGAATTTACTAGTACTTGTTTTAAAATTCATTTACGTAATTCTGGCATCCACCATCAACTCTCTTATCCATATACACCTGCTCAAAATGGTCGTGCTGAGAGAAAACATCGTCATGTGACTGAGACTGGCTTGACTCTTCTCTTTCACTCTCATCTTTCTCCTTGTTTTTGGGTTGACGCCTTCAGCACTGCAGCTTATATTATCAACCAGTTGCCTACTCCACTTCTTGGAGGTAAGTCACCCTTTGAACTCCTTTATGGCTACACTCCACATTATGACAATTTTCATCCCTTTGGTTGTCGTGTTTATCTTTATTTGCGTGATTATATGCCTAATAAGCTTTCTCCCCGTAGCATTCCTTGTATTTTTTTGGGTTATAGTCCTGCTCATAAAGGGTTCCGTTGTCTTGATCCCACCACCACTAAGCTATATATCACCTGTCATGCTCAATTTGATGAAACTCACTTTTCTGCTATCTCTAGCTCCCAGGCCCAACCTCTTTCCTCTATTTTTATTTCAAATTTCTTGGAACCACATCTTCATCATATTGATTCATCCCCCCCCCCTACCACTTAATCACCACACATTCCTCGATCCAGTTCATCCTCGTGTGATATTTGTTCTGACCTTGTAGATGAGTCTGTGCAGGTTGATACTTCTCTTGCAGGTTCCACTTTGCCACCCTCGACTTCTAATTCGACCTCTATTGAACCTCCTGTTGATTTCTCTTCTTTGGGCACTCATCCTATGATCACACGAGCCAAAGCTATATTCAAGACTCGTCATCCAGCAAATCTTGGTATTTTGGGCTCATCTGGACTTCTTTCTGCTCTTCTTGCATCCACTGAGCCAAAAGGATTCAAATCTGCGGCTAAGAATCCTGCTTGGGTGCCTGCCATGGATAAAGAAATTTGAGCGTTACAACAAAATGATACTTGGACTTTGGTTCCTCGCCCTGCCAACACCAACATCGTGGACTCTAAATGGGTGTTTCGTATTATATATTTGCCTGATGGATCCGTTGAGCGTTTCAAAGTTCGTCTTGTTGTCAAAGGTTATACTCAGGTTCCTGGTCTTGACTACACTGACACTTTCAGTCCGGTTGTCAAAGCTACCACTGTCCGTGTTGTGCTTTCTATTGCAGTCACAAATAAATGGCCTCTTCGACAACTTGATGTCAAGAATGCTTTTCTCAATGGAACTCTTATTGAACGTGTTCATATGGAACAACCTCCTGGGTATATTGATTCTTGATTTCCCACTCATGTTTGTCTATTAAAGAAAGCCCTCTATGGCTTAAAGCAAGCTCCTCGTACTTGGTTTCAGCGTTTTAGCTCATTTCTTCTCACACTTGGGTTTTCTTGCAGTCGCTCATCGGCAATCTAACATTATCTATTTGGTTCTTTATGTTGATGGCATTATTGTTATCGGTAACAACTCATCTCTTATTGACAGCTTGACTCGTTAAGCTTCATTCTGAGTTTGCTACCAAAGATTTGGGTTCTCTCAGTTACTTTCTTGGTCTTGAAGCTTCACCCACTCCTGATGGTCTCTTTATTAGTTAGTTAAAATATGCTCAAGATATTCTTACTCGTGCTCAGTTGCTCGATAGCAAACCAGTTCACACTTCCATGGTTGTTTCTCAACACCTGACTGCTGATGGTTCTCCTTTCTCTGATCCTACTCTCTACATATCTCTTGTTGGTGCCCTTCAGTACTTGACTATTACGTGTCCAGATATTGCCTATGCTGTCAATTTATTCAGTTTCACCTTTTCACGGGTCATCAATATGACTCCTGAAGGTGTAGAAACTAAAATCTCATAACCTAAAGGCTCTACTTCAAGTCGGGCTTGACAGACAAACGATAATGATATAAAAGAATGCATCGAGCTAGAATCGAATACAGTATAAGCAAAATAGCGAGATATGGGTAAAGTACCTGTCACCACCGTGCTGGCATCCCCCGCTGCCTTGCTTGTCGTGGCAAAGGCTTTACCTCGAGCCTGAGGATGTCCCCTGGCACTCAACTGACCCCCTCCTCCACCTGGAGCAGATCGCTCGGGGCGTATCATATTAGGGTTCTTTGCACTACGACATACTCTGGCGAGATGACCAGTCTTGCCACAGTTATAACATATCTTGTCTGCAGCATTACAAGATCCCGCATGAGTTAACCCACACTTACTACAACCTGCCCTCCCTTCACCTGAATAAGGCCGACGATCAACTCGTTGTGGTACCGTCTGCTGTTGCGAACCCGTGGATATTTGAATAAATTTTCGTTTACCACTTGGTCGTACCTGACTGCTAGAACCCTGATTATTCCTCGGGGTGCTAGCATCTAATTGCACCGCAGCATTATAAGCCGTAACAAAATCTTGAGAAGCATGGGCAGACACGGATCCCTGTATCTCTTGCCTCAAACCCTGAATAAAGAGATCCGTCTTCTCTTCCTCACTAGCAACCATAAGAGGAACAAATCTGGATAATCGTGTGAATTCCGCCTCATACTCCTCTACTGACCTATTACCCTGTTCCAATTGCATAAATGCTTTTCGGTTTCGCAATCTCGCTAGAGCAGGATAATATTTCTCACAAAACTCATGTCTGAAGGCTGCCCAGGTGATTGGGGCCCCACCAGCCTCCATCTTCGGCTTCTTTGATTTCCACCAAAAATGGGCTGGTCCCTCCAACAAATATGTAGCACACAACACTTTATGATTCTCTGGGCAGTTGTAGAATGTAAACTTTGTTTCAATACATTCCAACCACCATTCAGCTGCCTCAGGATCAGTCCCTTTTCCTCCAAAAGTTGGCGGGGCAAGTTTCATGAAATCTCGTATGTACTCACTCTCCTCTGTCATACATCGTCGGCCATAAGTTACTACCCGCGATGGTGCCTCTGTCACCACAGCTGTACCAGGTAGCTCCATCAACCGTGTTGAAGGTATTACTGTCTGAACACCTACTCCTGGTGCTTCAGACACTAATGTCGTCTGGCCCGATACAGGTGCTGCTGGAGCCGCCTGGCTTCCAAGACCAGCAAGGGCTGCCTGTACCGCTTGGTCCACCCGGCTCTGCATCGCCTGATCTACTCGACTCTCAATCAATTATTGTAATGCCTCCAAAGTAATCACAATAGTCGGCTGATCTCTAGATGCCGACTGAGCAGCAGGCTCCGGAACCGCCTCTGCTGGAGCAGTTCCCTCTACAGGCTGCCCCTCATTTCCCAAGTCCACATTGGACGTACCAGGGTCTAAATTCTTAAATACGACCATATCTGTCACATACATAATTAAGTGGTCATCATCAATTCTTTTAAACTTTTCATACTATTCTTCCATACAATTTAATCATACATCACTTACCTAGCCGAGGCGAGATACCGCTGAGCTGGACTAAAGGAATCCATACTGTCTATTCTAGACTGTCTACAGAACCTATAACCTAGGCTCTGATACCAACTTGTAACACCCGCTCATCGTCAACGCGATTAACAGGAGTTACCATCGACAATATTAAGAGACTCTGATATCCAATCATAAAATTCAAAATATTTCTAAAAACATCCAGTAAAATATTAAAAAAAAAACAGTACTTTTAAAAAAAAACTTAAAACGACTAAGGTAAATTCTTGACAACGAAAACATAATTACATAACAGACCCAGACATGGATTCCCAGTAGTCTCTAGCCCGCTGGTCTCGTCCTCGGCTGGCCTGCAGCATCTACATCTGGAAAGAAAAGTTATAATAATTCTGATGAGTAATTAGATTACTCAATAAGTAGCTAGCTTATCATTCACGGGTTCATAACTAATCTTTCCAGGTGTTTTTACGTTTTATTCATCCCTGACTCCTAGTTCTCTTACTAGGGTCATCTGTTCGTTAATGAGGTATCTCAGCTACCTCCAACTAGGTTACTGACTCTCCTTCGATATGCTTATCTAGAATTTTCGGACTCGTATGTAAGACTCGCTCTCGGTCAAATACGACCCGTCTACTAATTGCTCTGGCGGCCTGTTTATCTCATATACCAACGGTCAGGAGTACTCATGCTCCCTGACTTAGCACACAGCGCGTTGGCCAGGAACTCCGCAGGAATTAGTAGACTATCATACTCATATAAATAAGCCATAGCTCAACAACCAATAAGCATATCTAGAGTCATAACCTTTCCATTAACATGCATAACATACTCACAGTTATTGCATGCTTTCATACATGTATCATGATCAACACGTAGAACATTCTGACAATCATTTATATCATGCTTACATCACAGGCAAGCAGTCACAATATACAATAAACACTAAATATCATCAAAGCTCATCATAACTTATTAAGCTCTTAATCAGGTAAACAACATACTCACATGCTGTAAAACCAGTTAAGAACTAGTTCAAAGGTCGATACGCTACTTACTTGGTTGCGAACTCCTTTTCCCCCTTGAATGTACGTTTAATAGTATTTCAACACAATTCCTTCCTATTAGACTTATATTTTATCAATTTCAACATAAGTATAGACCAATTTTGATAGGACAGGTCAAAAGAAGTCGAACGGGACAAACCGGGAGCCAAAATACCTTCTCACGCGCCCTCATGCGCCAATACAAGGTCGGGGTTCGTTTTCTCACGCGCCTGATCCGCGCACAATCGCACTTCCACTCGCAGCCTCCCACGCGCCTCGCGTGTCCTTCACGCGCTCGTCTTCAACCTCTCCTCCCTTCGAATCACCGTCCGATTCAGCTCGTGGCCGTATCCCCTTCCTCAAATGATTCATCATCATCATCATCATCATCATCATCATCATCATCATCATCATCATCATCATCATCATCATCATCATCATCATCATCATCATCATCATCATCATCATCAAACACATAAATACAAAATACATTTATCATCATTTTAGGTTGTTACATCTCACCATCATTTAAGTGTGGTGGATTCAACAAACATTCACAACATTGTGGTGGGGAATGCCCAAATTCGATGGTTGCGAATCGATTTCGCATTACCGGTGCATTTTCACTTGCATTTTTGGGCAGTTCCAAAAAGCTTCTCCACGGGAGCTAATATGAATCCAGCCACTCATCAATTGCATGTATCCAAAGGAGCAATACAAGAAGCTATGCAAAAAAGATTCAAGTATCAAATCAATAAAAGAATTGAGTGGCTATAAATATCACAATGTGATTTGAAGACTTTTTGTAGTTTGTATTAAATAGCTTAGTTTGTAGTTGAACTACATTATGTTTGAATTATCATTTTGACCTATTTAAAGATATGTAATATTCAATTTTGAAATCATGGTGGAATACAAAAACTTTGTGTTTGAAACCCCAAAAACTTTGTGTTTGAAACCCTTTGGGTGTTATGTTTCTTTCAAACCTGGCTTTAGGTTTAATGTTAAAATCTATTTATTGGATTAGTCATGATCAAGCTAATTCTGAAGTGAGCCGTCTTGGTATATAAGAGTGACCATCATAGATTCTAAGTTCGATCTAGGAGTTATTCATCATTTTAACCTGCTCTTGGTTAGAATCATTCGTTAAGTTTTTCTTTGTGAAAGTTTACAAGGCTATTAAAAGAACCTTTAGCTTTGAAAAATCCACCATTTTTGGCGCTTATCATTTGGTATCAGAGCATTTGGTCGACGTTCTTTGACCGACTCTAGAGGTGAAATATCTTTACTTCGTTAAGTTAGTTTTATTTGTGAAATTTTGTAAGGATACAAGAAAAACCTCTAGCGCTACAAAATCCAACATTGTGAGCGCTTATCATTATGTTATTCTTTTTGTAACGACCCAAAATTTTCTACTTAATTTAAGGTCGCTACTGTATACGTACCATAAACATTGAATGCAAAAGATTTCGTTTAAATTCCATAAAACATAACTTTTATCTTAAAACAGAGCCATGGACTTACATGTTTTGAAAACATCTTTAAAACGGCACAACAAAAGACTAAACAAAATGAATAAGAGTTTAAGTTAAAAACATCCTAGTCTAGCCTAAGTCTAAGAAAATAAATACCACTACCCTATGCATGTGCCATGGTCTCGAGTTGCGATGTCGTCGTCAGACGTACAGGCATGCCTTGCCTTAACCTGAAAAATGTAGTAGCACGAGGCTTGAGTATTTCTAGAATACTCAGTGAGTGACCCCCTATTGGGGTTATGCAACAATCACATGCAATGAAATGATGAGACCTATCTTTCGTTTCGTTTCGTTTTTCCTACGGCGCTGTCCTAACAGGTAATTGTGGACGTGTACCATATACTCTACACACAGCCCATACGTGCGAGTATGGGCTCACTAGCTAGTTCGCACACCGCTGGACTACTGTCCTTATCCGGTGGGCATACTCTGGGAGCCCCTTATGTTGGGACCCGTTAAAACTAGAACCATCACGGCAGCGCTATGCAATGCATAACGGTCGTTGTCCTACCATTGGATGTACGCGTCCGTACCCTTGTGATGGGATGGGGGTATCTCCCCAGATGCATGAACACAAAGAATGCATGAGGTCCCCCCTACTCCTACATTTATCATTAATGATTATAACCCCCCTGTCACATTCCATGATGTTTCATGTCATTCTCATTTTCAATTTACATTTCATACATAGTCCTATCAGGGTTATGATTCCAGACAGTTTACCGTATTTTAATGTCATACAATTCATGCTGTTTACATTCAAACATTCCACACAATTATGTCATAACCATTCAAGAACAACATATCGTTACATGCATTACACATCACATCACACTAAAAGCATACATAGCATACATTCACGTTCACATGACTACGTACCTAAGCACTATAATCTAGCATACAATGTATCATATCATAAACAAGTCATAACGTAAACACTTCATAGTCATATCGTTCTCTAACTTACCATAGCCTTAAAGTTCTTATACCTATCACAGACATATCATTACATAACGTACCTTAGTCATATCGTCACAAGGACGTACTCTAACGCTATCGTTCTATCAATCTATCACAAACCTATCCCTTTCTACCCATAACCTAACCATATTCTTTCATCAATCTCTCCTATCCGTAGCGCTCCGGTATATAACCTAACCTTAACGTTTCATGAACGTATCTTACTCCTATCGTTACATTTCATTTTGTGCATCCTTCTTGTATCCTATCTCAAACATATCCTTGAGCACATCATACCATAATTATTATCCTACAATCCACATATTATAACATGACATAACATATAGGAAGCATATTGATCCACATACAATTTACACATATCAATATATATGACTCGTGCAGAACCACAAGGCACGTGTCAACATCAAAATATAATCATGTCGATAGTAAAGTCACTTACCTGGCTAGCTTAAGTCGTTGTCACAAATATATCTTTAATGAAAGTTCGATTCTGTCCTTTGAAATCCGGGTCAACCTATATGAGCTCATGACATTAGTTTCAGGTTTGAACTCTACAACATTATTTCTTTAATTTACATTGGCCATCGTAAAATTCTGATATTTACTGTCACACAAAATTTAATGGAGTTCTCTGCCTTTTGATATTTTCTGTTTTATTGCTAAATTCTGTTCAACAAATCTTTTCTCAATCCCCTCCTGTAATTATTTTCATTCTGAAAATAGATTTTCAATTGTGTAAACAGATATTACTGGCCATTTTTAAGTCGATTGTTTGTATATTATCTTCAAGTTTATAGATCTGTCAACTAAAATTTGATTGAATAATCTTATTTCCTGTAACTTAAAATGCTAACAAAAATGTAATCAATTGGATATGGGATCGGATTATTACTAGGATCTGGTAAAATATATAAGAAGATTTTATCCTAAATTAATTTCTTATAACCATGACCATAAAGGAATAGGAAATCTGAGATAGGATTTTACGGTAATAACCGACAAAAATCTCTAAATCTGACATATGCGTATGTTAAAAGCCATTTTACTCCTCAAATCTGACGACCATTGTTTTTTTTATGTTGTTTCTGCACTAACTGTTCCTCTGGCGTAAGGATGGGTTGGGGAGAGATAATCATGCGAAGGGATGAGCATGGAGAGAAGCGAGGGAAGGTTGTTGTTTTTTTTTTTTTTAATTAATTAATTTATTATTATTATTATTTTAACTATTTTTATAATTATTTTTACTCCTTCCCTCAATTTCTTTACTGAAATGAACTTTATTTGTGAAATTGTGCAATAATACTAAAAAAGACCTCTAGCTTTGCAAAATTAAGCCATTATTATTTGTTAAGTTAGCTTTACTTAAAATTTTGCAAGAATACTAAAAAGGATCTCTAGCTTTCCAAAATAAAGTCATTGTTATCTGTTAAATTTGTGGCTAAATTTTACCAGAATTCTAGAAGGATCTCTAACTTTACCAAACTGCTTTTATCTTTACTTTATTCTTTTTATGAATTTTTTTTAGTTTCTCTCCCTAGAATATATATATAGTAAAAAAAAGAAAAAAAATTCTTTGTCAAGAAGGGAATAAAGACGATTCGAGGAAGGAGATGATAGAAATTCAACAACTGATCATTTATATGGACTCGAAGGAGTAATTACAAGAAGCAATGCAAAGAAGATTTAAGTATCAAATTAGGAAAAGAAGTGACAATAAATATTAAAAAAAAATTATTTGAAGACTTTTTGTCTTTAGTAGTTAAACTATAATTTAAAACTATTTATGTCATTCCTTTATTTTCTTCCATGTGTATTTAATAGCTTTTATGGATAGTTTATTTATTGAATTATCTTTTTTACCAATTTAAAGGTAGGTAATATTCAAGTTTAAAATGAGAGTGGAATACAAAATCCTATTGTTTGAAACACTTTGGGTGTTGTGTTTATAAACCGCTCTTGATTATAATCATTAGCTAAGTTAGTTATCTTTGCGAAAGTTGTTAGGGATTTATGCCCTAAAGCCTGTTAATTAATTATTTAGTTTTTAATTATAATTTTTATTATTTTATTTGTAATTTAACTGTTATCCATTTAATGAAAATCCAAGGTTATTAATGTAATCTTGAATAGTATTTGGTTGGCATACAAGAGGATGGTGTTCAAATAATAACCTAAAGGGTCTATAGTACATTACTGATACGTCTCACTTTGTAATCGTTACAAATGGTTTGATCCAAATCGTTCATGTGGAGACATGTAAGTGGGGTATCCTATTTGAAAGATACCCATGGTAAGAAAGACAAATATGATATATATAGTAAACTATAATTTAGTACTAAATATCCTTGGTAACGACCCAAAATTTTCTGCTTAATTTAAGGTCGCTACTGTATACGTACCATAAACATTGAATGTGGAAGACTTCATTTAAATTCCATAAAACATAACATTTATCTTAAAACACAGCCATGGACTTACGTGTTTCGAAAACATCTTTAAAATGACACAACAAACGACTAAATCAAATAAATAAGAGTTTAAGTTAAAAACATCCTATTCTAGCTGAAGTCTAAGAAAATAAATACCACTATCCTATGCATATGCCATGGTCTCGAGTTACGATGCCGACGTCAGCCGTACAGGAATGTCTTACCTTAACCTGAAAACTGTAGTAGCACATAATTTGAGTATTTAAAGAAATACTCAGTAAGTGACCCCACTTGTAACGTCCCAAAATTTTCTACTTAATTTAAGGTCACTATTGTATACGTACCATAAACATTGAATGCGGAAGACTTCATTTAAATTCCATAAAACATAATCTTTAGCTTAAAACACAGCCATGGACTTACGTGTTTCAAAAACATCTTTAAAACAACACAACAAAAGACCCGAAATAAAATAAATAAGCGTTTAAGTTTAAAACATCTTATTTTATCCTAAGTCTAAGAAAGTAAATACCACTATCCTATGCATGTGCCATAATCTCGAATTGCAATGCTGTCGTCAGCCGTACAGGAATGTCTTTCCTTAACCTGAAAAATGTAGTAGCACATGACTTGAGTATGTAAAGAAATACTCAGTAAATGACCCCACTATTGGGGTTAAATGCAACAATCATATGCAATGAAATAATGGGACCTATCTTTCGTTTCGTTTCGTTTTCCCTATGGTGTAATCCTAACGGGTAATCGTGGACGTGTAGCATATACTCTACACACAGCCCATACGTGCGAGTATGGGCTCACCAGCTAGTTCGCACACCACTGGGCCGCAGTCCTTAGCCGGTGGGCATACTCTGGGAGCCCCTTATGGTGGAACCCGTTAAAACTAGAACCGTCATGGCAACGCTATGCAATGCATAACGATCGTTGTCCTGCCATTGGATGTACGCGTCCGTACCCTCGTGTGGGATGGGGGTATCCCCCCAGATGCATGAACACACATAATGCATGAGGTCCCCCTATTTCTACATTTATCTTTAATGACCATAACCCCCCTGTCACGTTCCAGGCTTCATGTCATTCTCATTTTCATTTCACATTTCTTACACATTTCTATCGGGGTTATGGTTCCAGACAGTTTATCGTGTTTCATGTCATACAATTCATGCAGTTCACATTCACATATTCCATACAAACATGTCATAATCATTCAAGGACCTCATATCGTTACATGCATTAGACATCACATCAGACTAAAAGCATACATAGCATACATTCACGTTCACATAACTATGTACTTAAGCACAATAATCTAGCATACAATGTATCATATCATAAACAAGTCATAACGTAAACACTTCATAGTCATATCGTTCTCTAACTTACCATAGCCTTAACGTTCTTATACCTATCACAGACATATCATTACGTAACGTACCTTAGTCATATCGTCATAAGAACGTACCCTAACGCTATCGTTCTATCAATCTATCACAAACCTATCACTTTCTACCCATAACCTAACCATATTCTTTCATCAATCTCTCCTATCCATAGCACTCCGGTATGTAACCTCACCTTAATGTTTCATGAACGTATCTTACTCCTATCGTTACATTTCGTTTTGTGCATCCTTCTCGTATCCTATCTCAAACATATCCTTGAGCACATCGTACCATAATTATTATCATACAAACCACATATTATAACATAACATAACATATAGGAAGCATATCGATCCACAGACAATTCACACATATCAATATATATGACACGTGCAGAACCACAAGGCACGTGTCAACATCAAATATAACCATGCCGATAGTAAGGTCACTTACCTAGCTAGCTTAAGTCGTTGTCACGAATATATCTTTAATGAAAGTTCGATTCCGTCCTTTGAAATCCGAGTCAACCTATATGAGCCCATGACATTAGTTTCGGGATTGAATTCTACAACATTATTTCTCTAATTTACATTAGTCCATTGTTAGAAGTCTTGAAATGTTATATATCTATAATTATATTTTTATTAAAAATCTCATTTTTCATGGTTACTGTTGTATAAAAAATAGATACAGCTAAGTTATTCTGAGTTTTACTATTCTCTGTATTTACCTTTTTATTTACCTTCCCTCTATATTTAGTTTGTGGTTTTTAATTCCCTAATTTTTTTTATGTGTTGCCTTTTAATTCTTTTCTCATGTATTCCAAATTTACAGTGGATCTCTATTTCCAAATCTTTATCTCAGTGTTTCCTATTTCCTTATCTCAGTTTCCTATTTCCTTATCTTAGTTTCCTATTCAGAAGTTTTCTTGGCAATTTTATCTCTAATCTATTCATTTGGCTACTGATAAAAATTTAATATAATATTATTAATCCGACCTGATTTACTAGAATCGTATAAATGATTGACATTTTTAGTTTTTAACTCAAAGCCAGACCATTGTAATAATTCAATGAAGATCTAACTATAATTTGTTGTGATTTTTTAAAAAAATAGGATAAAAGAAAATGAAGATTTAATATATACCTTATTGATCAGATCTATCTTCACGTAAATCTCTCGTGAATCTCACCTGGGTAAAGGACATTTTCATTCTTTTTTTTTTCTCCTCAAGTAAATCTGAAGATTGTATTTTTCTGTTTCTTTTTTGCAATAAACCGTTACTTTCCTGCGTACGGATGAGTTGATGAGAGATAAGTGTGGGAAGGGATGAGAGGTTAATGGAGAGGAGGGGAGAAATGTTTTATTTATTTATTTATTTATTTATTATTACTATTTTAACTACCTTTTTATAATTATTTTTATTTGTTTATTTGTTTAGTTTTTTTTTTTCTATTACACCACTAGGGGTTAAATGCAACAATCACCAAACGAGATGATGGGACCTATCTTTCAATCTGTCTTCCTATGGTACTGTCCTAACGGATAATTTGGACGTGTACCATATACTCTACACACAGCCCATACATACGAGTATGGGCTCACCAGTCAGTTCGCACACCGCTAGGCCACATTCCTTATCGGGCGAGCATACTCTGAGAGCTCCTTAGGCCGGACACCCGTTAGAACTAGTAACCATCACGGCAGCGCTATGCAAAACATAACGATCGTTGTCTTGCCATTGGATGTACGCATCTGTACCCTCGTGATGGAATAGGGGTATCCTCCCTAATGCATGAGCACACATAATGCATGAGGTCCCCAATATTTCTACTTTTATCAGTAATGAATATAACCCCGCTATCATCTTTCGTGCTTAACATGTCATTTCTCATTTTTCAGACTACGTATCATACATAATCCTAACGGGGTTACATTTCATTTCATTTATCGTGATATCATGTCATTCATAACATGCTGTATACATACAATTTAGAAAACATAACATAACGCTCCATGTTTTTAACATGTCATTTCATAACGTGCAATTCATAAAACAATTACCTCAATGAACACACAAAACAATCTAAACGTAACACATCACATCACAATATATTGTATCATAACATGTCATATCATAAACACTTCATGGTCATATCGTTCCCTAACTTATTATAGCCTTAACGTTCTTATCCTATCACAGTCATATCGTTATGTCAACGTACCTTTGTCATATCATCACAGGAACGTATCCTAACGCTATCGTTCTATCAATCTATCACAAACCTATCCCTTTCTACCCATAACCTAACCATATTCTTTCATCAATCTCTCCTGTCCATAGCACTCCAGTATGTAATCTAACCTTAACGTTTCATGAACATATCTTACTCTTATCGTTACATCTCATTTTGTACATCCTTCTCGTATCCTATCTCAAACATATCATTGAACACATCGTACCATAATTATTATCATACAATTCACATATTATAACATAACATAAACATAATATAAGCATACCGATTCATAGATAATTCACACATATCAGTTATAATATGACACGTGTAGAACCACAAGCACGTGTCAACATCAATATAACCATGCCGATAGTAAGGTCACTTACTTGGTTAGCTTAAGTTGTTGTCACGTATATATCCTTAATGAAAGTTTGATTCCGTCCTTTGAAATCCAAGTCAACCTATGTGAGCCCATGACATCAGTTTCAAATTTGAACTCTATAAAATTATTTCTCTAATCTACATGGTTAAAATTCTGATATTTCCTGTTACATAAAATTTGATAGAGTTCCATGCCCTCTGATATTTCCTGTTAGACAAAATTTAATGGAGTTTGATTCCGTCCTTCGAAATCCAAGTCAACCTATGTGAGCCCATGACATCAGTTTCAAATTTGAACTCTATAAAATTATTTCTCTAATCTACATGGTTAAAATTCTGATATTCCTGTTACATAAAATTTGATAGAGTTCCATGCCCTCTGATATTTCCTGTTAGACAAAATTTAATGGAGTTTCATGCCCTCTCATATTTCTTTTCCTGTTTTATTTTTAAATTCTGTTCAACAAATCTTCCCTCAATCTTCCCTCCTCCCTCCTTGTAAACAATATTATTGGCCAATTTTAATCTAGTTACTATCTTACAGATTTATAGATCTGTCAACTAAAATTTTATTGATTCCAACCTTATTTCCTATAACTTTCAATGCTAACAAAAAATTTAATTAATTGAATATGGGATCTGATTATTACCGATCGTAGCTGTAATAGCCCAAAAATAAATAAACAAATAAACGAATAAAAATAATTATAAAAATAGTTAAAATTATAATAATAAAAAAATTAATTAAAAAAAAAAAAACATTTCCCCACTTCTCTCCACTAACCTCTCATCCCTTCCCACAATTATCTGTCAAACAGAAAATCAATAATGGTAAGATTTACAAAAAAAAAAAAAAAAAAAAAAAAAAAAAAAAAGAAAGAATGACCTTTACTCAATTGAGATTCACTGGAGATTTACGTGAAAATAGATCTGATGAACAAGGTATATATTAAATCTTTATTTTCTTTTATCTTATTTTTTAGAAATCACAACTAGATCTTCATTGAATTATTACAATTATCTGAGTTAGAAACTAAATGTCAATGATTCTAGTCAATCACGTCAGATTAGTAATATTAGATTAAATTTTTATCAGTAGCCAAGTGAATAGATTAAAGATAGAATGACCCAAAAAACTTTTAATAGGAAACACCAAGATACGGAAAGATTTCAAAACACGGATCACTGAAAATTTGGAAGGTATGACAACATAATTAAAAGGAAACAGATAAAAAAAAAAAAGGAAGATTAGGGAATTAAAAACCACAAACTAAATATAGAGGGAAAAAGGTAAACACATAGGGTAAATACAAAGAGTTTACAGAGAGTAGTAAAGCCCAGAATAACTTGAAAAAGTTGTATTTACTTTCTTATACAACAGTATGAAAAATAAGATTTTTAATAAAAATATAATTATAGATATATAACATTTCAAGACTTCTAACAATGGACCAATGTAAATTAGAGAAATAATGTTGTAGAATTCGAACCCGAAACTAATGTCATGGGCTCATATAGGTTGACTCGGATTTCAAAGGACGGAATCGAACTTTTATTAAAGATATATTCGTGATAACGACTTAAGCTGGCCAGGTAAGTGACCTTACTATTGACATGGTTATATTTGATGTTGACACGTGGCCTGTGGTTCTGCATGTGTCATATACATTGATATGTGTGAATTAGCTGTGGATCGATATGCTTCCTATATGTTATGTTATGTTATAATATGTGGATTGTATGATAATAATTATGGTACGATGTGCTCTAGAAGATGTTTGAGATAGGATACGAGAAGGATGCACAAAATGAAATGTAACGATAGGAGTAAGATACGTTCATGAAACGTTAGAGTTAGGTTACATACCGGAGTGCTATGGATAGGAGAGATTGATGAAAGAATACGGTTAGGTTATGGGTAGAAAGGGATAGGTTTGTGATAGATTGATAGAACGATAGCGTTAGGGTACGTTCTTGTGACGATATGACTAAGGTACGTCACGTAATGATATGTCTGTGATAGATATAAGAACGTTAAGGCTATGGTAAGTTAGAGAACGATATGACTATGAAGTGTTTACGTTATGACTTGGTTATGATATGATACATTGTAAGCTAGATTATTATGCTTAAGTACAAAATCATGTGAACATGAATGTATGTTATTTATGCTGCTTAGTTGATGTGATATAAATGCATGTGACGATGTGTTGCCCTTGTACGATTATGGCTTGTTGTTTGAGAATTGGAATGTAACTGAATGAATTGTATGACATGAAAAACGGTAAATTGCATGATACATAACCCCGCTAGGAATATGTATGATATGTAACGAAATGTGTATGAGAATTACATGTAAGCATGAAAACGTGACACGGGGTTATGTTCATTAAATGATGACTATAGGACTAGTGGGACCTCATACATATTGTGTGATCATGCATTTGGGGGGATACCCCTATCCCATCACGAGGGTACGGACGCGTACATCCAAAGGACAGGACAACAATCGTTATGCCCTACATAGCGCTGCCGTGACGGTTTTAGTTTTAACGGGTCCCGGTGGGCCCCTAGAGCATGCCCACTGGCTAGGGACAGTGGCCCAGCGGTGTGCGAACTAGCTGGTGAGCCCATACTCACACGTATGGGCTGCGTGTAGAGTATATGGTACACGTCCACGATTACCTGTTAGGATTACACCGTAGGGAAAATGAAAAGAAACAAAACGAAACGAAATGAAAGATAGGTCCCATCATTTCATTGCATGTGATTGTTGCATTTAACCCCAATAGTGGGGTCACTTACTGAGTATTTCTTTAAATACTCAAGCCATGTGCTACTACATTTTTCAGGTTAAGGCAAGACATTCCTGTACGGCTGACGACGGCATCGCAACTCGAGATCATGGTACATGCATAGGATAGTGGCATTTATTTTCTTAGACTTAGGATAGAATAGGATGTTTTAAACTTAAACGCTTGTTTATTTTATTTCGAGTCTTTTGTTGTGTCGTTTTAAAGATGTTTTTGAAACACGTAAGTCCATGATTGTGTTTTAAGTTAAAGGTTATGTTTTATGGAATTTAAATGAAGTCTTCCGCATTCAATGTTTATGGTATGTATACAGTAGCGACCTTAAATTAAGTAGAAAATTTCGGGTCGTTACAGTCGCTCAGCGACGATGCTGCCTTGGCTCTAGCGAGAATATGTCGAACCCAAGAAGTATAATGGGAAACCTAGAGTAAGGGACAAAGACAATGCTGAAGCCGGAAGAGTCGCCACAGTGGGCGAAGGAGCCAATTTTGGCGAGAAGGGAGGCGACGACTTAGTTGGCGAAGAGGCCAATGCGGCATCCAGATTCCAAAGGTAAATCTATGCAGAAGGTCAATAGGTTTAGGTTAAGGTTTCTGTGAAGGATGAAGGGAAGATTGAAAATGAGAGAGACTATGTTGGTTGAGGAAAAATTGATTGTGTTGGAGAAGGTGAGGTTATGTACAGAGTATGGCGAAGGTGAAGCACACCTAAATAGTGTGAAAGTTATCCTATTTATAATCAAATAAATTACAAGGACATAGAAAGAGTAATAAATGAAAATAACAATAAATGGAAAGATACCTATGGTAAAAAGACAAATTTCTAGATATTTGCTCTGTAATAAAATATCAAATATGATATATATGGTAAACTATAATTTAGTATTGAATATCCTTAATACCCTGCAAGTTGAGCGTCGAATTTGAATGAACGTGAAGCTTGGATCTGAAAAATTCAAAGAAAGGTCAAGGAACACTTTTCGTGAAGATGTCAACAACCTGGTTCGGAGGAGGCATGATAAGCGCCTACAATGCTGGAATTTGCAAAGCTAGAGGTCCTTCTAGAATCCTTGCAAAACGCTCACAGAGAAAGCTAACTTAACGGATTGATTCCAACCAAGAGCTGGTTAGAAGATGAATGACTCTTAGATCGAACTTGGAATTTATGATGGTCACTCTTAGATACCAAAACAATTCACTCCAGAATTAGCTTGATCAAAACTAATTCAATGAATCGGTTTAATCATCAAACCTAAAGCAAGGTTTGAAAAAAAAATAACACCAAAAGGTATCAAGAAAACACAAAGGTTTGTTCTGTATTCAACCAAATCCCCCAAACATGAATATTACATGCCTTTAAATAGGCCCAAAAGATAACCCTTACAAAATAAAGTTCAGCCACCAACCACTAATAAATGGTAATAAATGCTGTTAAATACAAATTGAAGCAAATAAGACATTAATAAATTTCCTTAATTGGTAATTCAACTACCAAAGGCAAGTCTTCTAATTACTTTCCAATATCAGCCACTTCATTATTTTCTTGATTTGATTATTGAATCTTCTTTGTATTGCTTCTTGTAATTGCTCGTTCGGGTACATGGAAGTGATCAGTTGTTGGATTCATATCATCCCCCCTTTTTTTAAAAGGATTTGTCCTCAAATCAAATTCTTCGTTCTTTCCGGACAAGAACTGAATATTGTTTTTTTTTCTCACTTTTTTTTTCTCACTTGTACCTTAGTTTCTTCTCTCCACTATTGTTCTTCATATTTTTTTTCTTTTCTTCTCCAATTTCAATTGGTCACAATGTACTTCATATTGAGACAATAAAAGTAAAGTAAATTTTTTTCCACATAAAGTAAAAGTATACTTGTTCATCAAACCATCAAATGTTACCTTTCTATCATATTGCCAAGGTCGGCCGAATAAGATGTCTCCCGCATGCATTGGTACGACATCACAAAGAACTTCATCTTTATATCTTCCAAGAGTAAAAGAAATAAGAGCTTGGGAGTTCACCTTAATTTCTTCTTTGTTTGTTAACCAATGAAGTTTGTATGGTTTTGGATGGGGATGGACCGAAATTTGAAGTCTTTTTACAAGAAAGCTGCTTACCATATTTGTGCAACTTCCACTATCAATCACCAAGCTGCATGGGTTTCCTTTGACCAAACGTCTTGTGTGGAACAAGTTTTCCCTTTGATCTTCAAATTTCTCTTCCTTGATTTGAATATTGAGTACCGTTCTTGTGATCAAAGATATGGAATTACCTTCTTTAACATACTCATCATCATATGTTGCGATTTCTTCCACAAGCTGTGAATCATGATCCTCACATTCATCATCTGAATCAAGTATACCATTCCTTATCACCATAACTTTTTTATTAACACACTCTTTGCTCATGTGTCCAAACCCTTTGCACTTCCAACATTGAATAGAACTAGACTTCTCCTGTACCGTCTTTGAAGCTTCATTCTTTTTACAATTGGAACTCTTAGCCTCCACCCTTTTAGCAGTCACAAACTTTTCTTTTGGTGACATTGATTCATTTCTATTCACAAAACTATCCTTGTTCCAAGTTTTAGAATTTGAAAAGGTGTTAGTTCGTGATTTGTACCTTTTTGAATGCTCTTTTTCTTCCTTCAATTGGTCTTCAATTTTGAGAGCATAATGATACATGTCTTCTAGATATGGTGGTGGATTTCTGTCAACAAGATGAGCAATTTCTCAATTCAAACCTCCAAGGAATCTAGACATGGTATCTTCTTCTTCTTCTCTAACATTTGCTCTTTCCATCATAGTCTCAATCTCTTGATAATATTCCGCCACACTTTTTGTTCCTTACCTCAAACCTTGCAATTTAGTTTTCAAATTTCTTTCATAATATTTTGGAACATACCTTTTTCTCATGGCTTCTTTAAGTTCTTCCCAAGTCTCTATTGGATCCTCCTCTTTTCTTCTTCTCTCAGATTTGAGATGTTGGTACCAATCACCAGCATGATTGGTAAATTCGGCAATAGTAAGTCTCATCTTCTTATTTTCACTATAGGTGTTGCAATCAAACACATGCTTTATCTTTCTTTCCCATTGCAAGTATGCCTCAGAATTTGTCGTTCCACAAAAGGGTGGAATTTTGAGTTTAACTCCCCTATCTCTATCTTCATGTACTCTTTCCATCCTTCTAGGTTGCATAATAGTTGCATGGTTATTTTCTTCCTCTCCATTTTCCTTCAACTTGTCTTTCTTGTACTACTATACCTTCATCTTCTTGTAGTGTTCGTTCTTGTCTTTGTTGTTGCGCCCTTCTTTCTTGTCTATCTTCTATCATCATTTCTATCATACCTTGAATTGCTTGAAGAATGGTTGTATTAAGATCTGGTACTGGTTCTCCTCCTCCATTATGTGACATTTTGTTATCAAGGAGCCTCTCCACACTTCTCACAAAAATTTCACTCAGGGACACTTGTGTTTAACACTCAAAGGTGGGCTTTTGGTACTAGGTCAATAATGTAAAGGCTGGCTTTTTTTTTTTCGATAATCTGAGAGAGAAAAAAAATTGATACAAAAAAAAAAAATAACAATAAAAATATTTCACCTCTAGAGCAGTACAAGAACGTCGACCAAATGCTCTGATACCAAATGATAAGCGCCTAAAATGCTGGAATTTGCAAAGCTAGAGGTCCTTCTAGAATCCTTGCAAAACGCTCACAGAGAAAGCTAACTTAACGGATTGATTCCAACCAAGAGCTAGTTAGAAGATGAATGACTCTTAGATCGAACTTGGAATTTATGATAGTCACTCTTAGATACCAAGACAATTCACTCCAGAATTAGCTTGATCAAAACTAATTCAATGAATCGATTTAAACATCAAACCTAAAGCAAGGTTTGAAAAAGAATAACACCAAAAGGGTATCAAGAAAACACAAAGGTTTTTTCTATATTCAACAAAATCCCCCCAAACATGAATATTACATGCGTTTAAATAGGCCCAAAAGATAACCCTAACAAAATAAAGTTCAGCCACCAACCACTAATAAATGGTAATAAATGCTGTTAAATACAAATTGAAGCAAATAAGGCATTAATAAATTTCCTTAATTGGTAATTCAACTACCAAAGGCAAGCCTTCTAATTACTTTCCAATATCAGCCATTCCATTATTTTCTTGATTTGATTCTTGAATCTTCTTTGTATTGCTTCTTGTAATTGCTCGTTCGGGTACATGGAAGTGATCAGTTGTTGGATTCATATCAAGGCGTAGCAAAACACTTTCTTGGCCATCGAAAACTGCAAAGGGATCGTTGCAATGCTGCCTTGGCTTCTGCGAGAATATGTCTAACCCATGAAAAGGGATCGTCGCTCAGCGACGATGCTGCCTTGGCTCTGGAGAGAATATGTCTAACCCAAGAAGTAGAATGGGAAACCTAGAGCAAGGGACAAAGACAATGCTGAAGTCAGAAGAGGCGCCATAGTGGGCGACGGAGCCAATTTTGGCAAGAAGGGCAGAGGCGAGAACATATAGGGACTCGTGAGAATGACTCTTTTAATCGATTCAATATGCCTACCATTTTGGGTACTTGACCAAATCGGGAGTCGGGAACATAATATCATGAGATGGAATTCACTACTTTCCATATAAGAAAAGTAGATGAAATGTTTTCTTAAGTACTGATTTCGGGACTTCAACAATGGGGCCTCACCCTCTCATTGGCTTGAGAGGGACTAGGTTTATGGTTGGATTATAAATAAATTGTTCATTAGAGAATTAGTAGTACTTAAGGGGAAAATGTAATTATAGGGATAAAACGGACTTTTGACCCAACTGTAATTATGAACAACTCGTGAAGGATCGACTTGCTTGTAATGGTTATATCAATGTATATAACTTGTCCTATCGTGCAACTCTAGGTATATAGTGGAGTGACTTATAGTTAATGAATGAAAATTGATTAATTAAAGAGTTTAATTAATTAATTTTATATAATTGGAGCTTATAATATGTAGGTCCATAAGGTCCCCTTGCTAGTTGAGAGAAACACTGAAAAGTTCAATTTATTTGAAAAAATAAATTGAAAGGTTCAAATTGATATTTAATATATTTAATATATTAAATATAGAGGAGAAAATAAATTTAATTCGAAATATCAAATTAATTTTAATATATTAGATATATAAATAGAGAAAATATATTTAATTTGAAGAGTTTAAATTAATATTTAATATATTAGATATGTTACATGTAAATGAAAAAAAAAACATATTAATTTGAAGAGTTCAAGTTAATATTTAATGTATTAGATATATTAAAAATATATATTTTTTTGTGATAAATTAAATATTAAATCAATTAATGTATTTTGATACCTTAAATAAAAACATATTTGAAATTTGAATGATATTTAAATTAGTTAAATTACATTACATATATTTTAAATTACATATATTTAGAGTTTTAAAACGAATGCATGTAGTGTTCAATGTGTTGGGTTTTATGTCCTAAAACTCATAGTTAGTAAACAAAAACATATTCTATTTTCAACAAAGTTATTATTGATGTTTATTCAGTAAAGATTGTTATTAAATAAAGTGAATTTTACTATTATTAATCTAAATCCAATAAACTAAGAACACTCTGACTTTAGTATGATTACTTGAACTATATGTAGTGACATAAGAGTGGATCAAGTTCAAGTATATAGCCAAAATGATCTATAGTACATGGATAAGGCTGAGTACCTTATCCTAGGGACACTATGGATGCAGCCCACTTTTGTATATGATATAAACAATGTGATTATTAAATTGTACATGCGGAGACATGTGAGTGGGGGCGTCCTATGCAATGAGTATTGCATAAGATCAGACCATGAAGAAAATCACTCTCACTTTATAATGTCGTTTACTGTTGAGACTGATTGTTTTCATTCAATGACCTAGGTAACTCGATCTTAATTCTGAGCTAACCATGAACTCCTATTTATTTGAAATTATCCATAGATTTTGCATGGGTGAGAGTGGCTCGAGTTCGCAGACTCAATAGGCCTCCCATTTCAAGGGTAAGACCGAGGGAATAGCTGGGGACATAGGGTGCAAGATGGAATTCACTCCTATCCACTTTTAGGGATAGTAGAGAGGTAGTTCCCTTAAGTACTTCTCCAAGTCTTGAACAAGGGGCCCCACCCTCTCATTGGCCTGAGAGGGATTCAGTTTATTGGTTGGACCACAAACCAATTGTTCATTAGAGGATTCGTGGGACATAAGGAACAAGAAGTAACTTTACGGGTAAAACGGTAAATTGATCCAGCTCTAGTTACGAACAACTTGTGAAGGATCGATTTACTAATCATGGTTATATCAAATGGACAAAAGTATATCAATAGTGAGGGGAGTGCAACTACTAGGCTATAGTGGAGTGTCCTAGTAGTTAACGAATGTTGGTTAACAAGGTAAATGAGTTTAGCTGGTTAACCTTGGATCGTTGGAGCCCATGATGTATAGGTCCATTAGGTCCCCCTACTAGCGCATATCGGACTAAACCATAGAACAGGATGACGAGTGAGTTCAAAGTGTTCGAATTCGAATTAGAGAATATGCCTTAAATATATACGATATATTTAACCGCATTTTTGTTTTATTGACGAATTAAACAAAAAGAGAAAAATCGGAGATATTTAAATAAGATTTAAATATTTTAATTAATATGTGTTGGAATTTATTGACATTGACATTTGAATTAATTAAATTATTTAATTAATCATTTAATATTACTTTAATCTGAAATTAATTATTTAAATTAATTGTTGAATTAAAACAGAGAAAGTCAAAATGTTGACTTCACCTAAATGAAAAAAATCCATGATTGAGTTAATAGAATTTTGTGTGTCAAAATTAGGTTTAACCAAAGTTGCATGTTTGCCAAATAAACCCTACAAATTTAGTGTCAAATTTGTGTAACAGCTCAAAAATAAATAAATAAACAAATAAAAATGAGTATTATGTATAAAATAATAATAATAATAAATTAATAAAAAAGTAAATAAAAAAAAAAAAAACCATTATTCTCTCATCTCTCCTAGTCACTTTCCCCAACAATCTCTCCTCAACCCACCTCATACTTACTGAAAAAAAATGAAACAGAAATGAAAAAGGTCAGATTTGAGAAAACAAAAATAAGTGCGTCAAATTTATAGGAGATGGGTTTGCAGAGGATCAAGATTTACATGGGAGAGAGATTTGAGATTTCTCTGTAAGTTATATCTCAGACTCCTTTCTTTTCTATCCAATTATTTAGTTTTATTTAGCAATTAACCTTGTTAGAAAGATCGTCACGATCAAATTGGCCAACCTAATTGAAAAAGGTAGCAAACAAAACTAAAGGAGAAGGGTTAAACAGATTTAACGTATCAGAATTTCTTCTCTCGGCAAAAACAAACACACAAAAAAAAAAAAGTTCAGATTTAGTTTTGGAAGTGAGAGATATTTTGCTAGAAAAAGATTTTGCATCTGAAGAGGTGAATAGTTTTCCTTTTATTTTATTTAATGATATTAAAAGGATTTTGAAGTAGTTTTCCTTTTATATTATTTAATGATATTAAAAGTCATCCTCAAACACAGGGGATAATTAAAAGAAGGGAAATACAGTAAGAAACAGAGAGGGAAGATTGTGAATATAATTGAAATTATCTGGAAAATGTTAAAGAGTATTAAACACTATAAGAGAAAATAGAATATTTGGAAAATTTTAATGGGTATTAAATTGTTTATATGAAAATAATACTATAACAAACGTATATAAATATTTTAAGACCTAACTCAGGCAAAGACTCTAACATTCGCATGAAGTATAACACATGGATCAATATAAATTAGAGAAACAATTTTGTAGAAATTCAAACTCGGAACTGATGTCATGGGCTCACATAGGTTATTTTTTTGATGTTGACACGTGCCCTGTGGTTCTGCACGTGTCATATATATTGATATGTGTGAATTGTCTGTGGATCGATATGCTTCCTATATGTTATGTTATGTTATATAATATGTGGATTGTATGATAATAATTATGGTACGATGTGCTCTAGGAGATGTTTGAGATAGGATACGAGAAGGATGCACAAAACAAAATGTAATGATAGGAGTAAGATACATTCACGAAACGTTAAGGTTAGGTTACATACCGGAGTGCTATGGATAGGAGAGATTGATGAAAGAATACGGTTAGGTTATGGGTAGAAAGGAATAGGTTTGTGATAGATTGATAGAACGATGGCGTTAGGATACGTTCTGGTGATTATATGACTAAGGTACGTCACGTAATGATATGTCTGTGATAGGTATAAGAACGTTAAGGCTATGGTAAGTTAGAGAACAATATAACTATGAAGTGTTTACGTTATGACTTGGTTATGATATGATCCATTGTATGCTATTTATGTATGTTATTTATGCTGCTTAGTTGATGTGATATGAATGCATGTGACGATGTGTGGCCCTTGTACGATTATGGCTTGTTGTATGGGTATTGAAATGTAACTGAATGAATTGTATGACATGAAATACGGTAAATTGCATGATGCATAACCCCGCTAGGAATATGTATGATATGTAACGAAATGAGAATGAGAATGACATGTAAGCATGAAAACGTGACACGGGGTTATGTTCATTAAATGACGACTGTAGGACTAGTAGGACCTCATGCATATTGTGTGATCATGCATTTGGGGGGATACCCCTATCCCATCACGAGGGTACGGACGCGTACATCCAAAGGGCAGGACAACGATCGTTATGCCTTGCATAGCGCTGCCGTGACGGTTTTAATTCTAACGGGTCCCAGTGGGCCCCCAGAGCATGCCCACCGGCTAGGGACAGTGGCCCAGCTGCGAACTAGCTGGTGAGCCCATACTCGCACGTATGGGCTGCGTGTAGAGTATATGGTACACGTCCACGATTACCTGTTAGGATTACACCGTAGGGAAAACGAAACGAAACGAAATGAAATAAAATGAAATGAAACAAAACGAAATGAAAGATAGGTCCCATCATTTCATTGCATGTGATTGTTGCATTTAACCTCAATAGTGGGGTCACTTACTGAGTATTTCTTTAAATACTCAGGTCATGTGCTACTACATTTTTCAGGTTAAGGCAAGGCATTCTTGTACGGCTGACGACGGCATCGCAACTCGAGATCATGGCACATGCATACGATAGTGGTATTTATTTTCCTAGATTTAGGATAGAATAGGATGTTTTAAACTTAAACGCTTATTTATTTTATTTCGGGTCTTTTGTTGTGTCGTTTTATAGATGTTGTCGAAACACGTAAGTCCATGGCTGTGTTTTTAAGTTAAAGGTTATGTTTTATGGAATTTAAATGAAGTCTTCCGCATTCAATGTTTATGGTATGTATACAGTAGCGACCTTAAATTAAGTGGAAAATTTCGAGTCGTTACAATTTGGTAATCTCAAATTTGTATGAACATGCAAATATGACTCTATAATTAGAGTGATCAAGGTCCATGAAAGTCTTCTTGGGAAAAACCTTGAGAAAATCCCTCACAAACTCTCTCTTCACATATACTAAATCCCTTCTAAGTCTAGTCACTCACCGGATTCTACAATCTCGGTCTAAGGCCGGAGAATAGTAGGGAAGACACTAGTTGTTGTTCGAAACCGGTTCGTGAGGAAAAAAAAAATTGAACTACAAAAGGTTAGTACTCAAACTCCTTGAGTTTTAATGCTTATGAACATGCTAGCTAATTGATATGAATCCAACAACTGATCACTTCCATGTACCCGAACAAGCAATTACAAGAAGCAATACAAAGAAGATTCAAGTATCAAATCAAGAAAATAATGGAGTGACGGACATTGGCAAGTGATAAGACTTGTCATTGATAGTTGAACTACCAATTAAGACAATTTATGAATGCCTTATTTTCTTCAATTTGTATTTAATAGCATTTATTAGTGATTTGTAGTTGGTGGTTGAACTTTATTATGTTAGGGTTATCTTTTGGGTCTATTTAAAGGCATGTAATATTCATGTTTCGAGACGAGTTGTTGAATACAAATAAAACTTTTGTGTTTTCTGGATACCTTTTTGGTATTATTCTTTTTCAAACCTTGCTTTAGGTTTGATGTTTAAACCGATTCATTGAGTTAGTTTTGATCAAGCTAATTCTGGAGTGAATTGTCTTGGTATCTAAGAGTGACTATCATAGATTTCAAGTTCGATCTAAGAGTCATTCATCTTCTAAGAGTGGGTACCATTTCATGAATGAAAAATTGTGGATGCTAAAGTGGATGTTTATGGTTTTGGCATTTTTTTTATGCTTCCATTTGATACAATTATTGTAATTGGCCTAATGTGTATGGGCTTTAATGAGTGAAGAAAGGTCTGTAATTTTTATGGAGTCATTGGAGTCCCTTTAAGGTTGTAATCGATCGATAATGAAAATGATGGCAAGCTGAACCGAAGAAGAAGAAGGAAGAACATCTGCGGTAGGCTCGAAGGAGTGGATCAGGTTAATTTCTAATTATTAATGTAATAATTTAGTTAATTGCTTGCTTTAAAATGTCAAAACCAGTCCACTGTAATGTGTTTAATTAATTATGCATTGTGTAAGTATGTTTTAATAAATAGAAAATGTATATGCATAAAGTATGTCATATAGATTTAAAATCCCACCATAGGCTAAGCATGTTTCATGCATTACAAGTATGTTATAAGTATTATAATGTATAGTATGTATGTGTTAGGGTTCCATGAGTGATAGATATAAATTGTTACATTATTGCATGGATTATATAATTGTTATATAAAGCATGTTAGATGCATGTTATAGGTTATTTTCAACGCCATAAAATGAGATAGTCGTTAAAATCTATAATAAAGATAAGTGCATGCTCACTTAGTGTTAAGAATCAAGCACGATCAATTTTAATAGTTAAAATAGGTCGATATCTTGTAAAATTGCGGTTACAAAGAAAGCTCACCTGGCACGATCTTGTCTAAGGCTGGTGGTACTTAAGTTGACGGTTTACGGAACACCTGCTACCTAGAGATCGGGCCAGTACTTGAGCTTAGTTAGCCCAGTTTTATGAGCATGCGTGAGTGATGTAAGTTTTTGAAAAAATCGCTGATATGAACCAAGAGACATCAATCATACAATATGCTTCAATGAAGATGTGAAGAAAATATTGTTGAAATTATCAAAAGATATTTCAATTCATGCCACATTGAAGAAGAATCAAGTTTCATGTTATAAATTTTGGGTGGATTACAATTTAGATTTATTGTATTTCATTAATGTATTTTAAGACTTTTTATTTACTTTAGGTTACAATTACATAATGGTTAATTATGACCATTAAGTATGAATGTTACAACTCTTGGAATGCCTTTAATAGTTTCATTTTGAGGCTATATAAAGTCATGTATGTTGTATTAATCACTTGGAAAATCTTGCTTGTGGAGTGATTCGAATCTTAAACAAGTGTTGTTGCGTTGAGATATTTGATCAACAAGATCGATCTTGCTTGTGGAGTGATTCGAATCTCAAACAAGTGTTCTTGCCTTGAGATATTCGATCAACAAGGTAATCCGAATCTTATTCCCCTTGTATTGATTCCTTATCTTATCAAATGTCCTCCAAACCCCAGCTCAAATGCAAACCGAACAGTTCGGGATGCATATGACAGATGGACAAGGAAAAATGACAAAGCCCAAGTGTACATTTTAGCCAGCATGTCTGATGGCTAAAAAACACGATGTTATGTGGGTACTGCTAAAGAGAGTATGGAATCTCTAAAAGGGATGTTTGGACAACCGTCCTTCTCCCTTAGACATGACGCCATAAAATACGTTTACGACAGCCGTATGAAAGAAGGGACCTCAGTTAGAGAACATGTCCTAGACATGATGGTCAATTTCAATGTGGCAGAAGTAAATTGAGTTGTCCTTGATGGAGAAGAGTCAAGTCAGTTTTATCATGGAGTCTCTTCCAAAGAGCTTCTTCCAGTTCCGCACGAATGCGATGATGAACAATATAGAATATAACTTGACTGCTCTTCTCAATGAACTACAAACTTATCATTCCTCTTAACGAACAAGGGATAAGCAGAAGAAGCAAATGTTGCTGTCTCTAAGAAATTACTACGAGGATCGTCCTCTAAAAATAAGCATAGTCCTTCAACTTCTAAAAAGATTTCGATAAAGAAGAAGGGTAAGGGGAAAGATAAGATTCCTACTGACCGCAAATGCAAGGTTCAAAAAGCAAATAAAGGAAAATATTTCCATTGCAATGAAAACGGGCACTCGAAGAGAAACTGCCCAAAATACCTTGCAGAGAAGAAAGCTGAAAAGACACAACAAGGTAAATATGATTTACTAGTTGTAGAAGTATGTTTAGTAGAGTATGATAACTCAACTTGGATACTAGATTCAGGGATTGCTAATCATATTTGTTCTTTTTTCCAAGAAACTAGCTCCTGAAGAATGCTTGCGGACGGCGAGATAACACTCAGGATTGGAAAAGGAGAGATTGCCTCAGCAAGATCAGTAGGAAATTTAAAGTTGTTTTTTGAAGATAGATTCATTATATCAGATAATGTACTTTTTGTTTCTAGAATGAAAAGAAATCTAATATCTATCTCTTGTTTATTAGAACAATTGTATAAAATATCTTTTGAAATCAATGAAGTGTTCATTTGCAAAATAGGTATTCATATTTGTTTTACAAAACTAGAAAATAACTTATATATTGTAACAACCCGGGAAAGAAAGAAAAAAAAATATAATAAATAAAGAAATAAATAAATAAATAAAGGAAAACGAGAAAACAAGAAAAAAAAACTCAGTCACCGAAAAACCCGCGAGTTTTCCGGCGACCGCCGAGTTTTGCGGAACCCATGCAAAACGACGGCCACAGCACGCCCAGATCTCAGCCCACGACACCCAGCACCATCAGGATACCTGCAAAGAGAGAAAAGACAGAAACTACGAGAGAGAGATTTCGGGAAAAAAAAAATCGGTGAGTGTCCAGTTTCTCCGACGAACCCTCAAACCGACACCAAACGGCCTGTTACCACCACGGGAAGGGTCCCTAACGAAAGCACGATAACTGAAGGTGCGTTCTGTGTTTCTTCGTAAACGCCGTCGTCGGTAACCGAGGTCAGAAAATTGGGTTTTCCCTAATCGTTCATAGATCTGTGATTTTAGGAACCTTTAGACTGCAAGACTTCCAGAAAAGAAAGAAGGACGACAAATAAAGAGGAAGAGGAAGAGAGAGGACTGAAATCGGCAACGGAAACGCCGCGGGAAGGAGAGAGAGAAAGCTCGCCGGAAAATCGGCCGAAGTTGGGTAAGGAAGACGAGACCCACGAATCTGGGTCAACCCAAACCCAGAACCCGAGAGGGTCAGTCCATTCTTTCCTCGGCCTCTGCCTTCGGCCCAGCCCAACTACAGCGGTCCAAACCTCAGACCAGTCCAGAAGTTACGGTTCAGTTGAACTAACTTGAGACCAGACCCACGGTCCAATCGAGCCGCCCTGCAACCCCAAAAAAAAAACTTTCGGCCCAGCCCAATACGCCGAGGCCCAACTGTAGTCTTGGCCCAATAGCCTTAACAGCCCGCGACCCAGACCACGACCCGAACCGGACTGCGACCCGCGCTTCGACCCGACACTACCGCGCGATGTGGCTTAGTCTGCTGCTGCCACATGTCACATAGCGGCGCAGGCGGTCCCTCGGCTAGGCTCAGGCTCCCTCCGGCGACGCTCCGGCGGCTTCCAGCGGCTGTTCGGCTCGGCTCACCTGTTTTCAGCCCGGTTTCCATAGTTCTGACCCTCCCGGATCTGTTTTTGGTCCCGATTAAGGTATCCGAGGCCGTTTTAGAGCCGTATTTCACATTTATTAAATTATAGGTAAATTAATTGTGAAATACTAACGAAAAGTGGTGAACGGTGTGATAGGAAACAAACCCCGGCGATGTAGGAAGCAGCTCTCACGGAACGGGAGCTTACGTTTAGCTATTTAGGGAGTACTTCGGCCAAGGCCAACCAAGTAAGTGGCCTTACTATAGGATAGGCTAAATAAATTGTATGAGTTATGATGATGTTGGATTATGATGCTCGATGATATGTGCAGTATATACATATTTTGTTGAGTGACGCTTGATATGTTTGACGCACGTTGTGGCATTATGATGAGCATGATGATTGCATGATTTTTACCTTAATATGATGATGTTGTCCATATTGAGCATGCTAGATGATGATGAGTGCCATTTTGCATCATGTCGTTTAGATCGACATAGGACACAACCCAAAGAGCATGAAAATGATATTAATATAAAAATCCACGAGTATGCGTTACCTAGAGTAACAAAGAGATGAGACTAGAGGGTTGTGTCAGAAGAGACATTACTATGGATTTAGAGAGACCTCATGCATTTTGTATGTTCATAAGCATAGGGCTTGTAACGACCCTAAATTTCCACATACTCAGAGTCGCTACTAACGTCTCATGCTCATCTATAATGCGGAAATATAACTTTTACATGAACATAATTGATAACATAAACTTAAAAAAAAAAAAAAAGTTTAAAACAACTTCTTCTCTGGAAAACACAGCCATGGTCTTACGTGTTTAAATATGAAATACTGAAATTTAGAGAAAACAAAAACAAATACAAAATAATTTAAAACAATGAAATGCAAAACAACCTATTCTAATTTAAGACTAGAAATTTAAATATGAATCTACCCTATGCACGTGCCATAGTCTCTACTCGCGATGCCGCCGTCCTCCGTACAAGTGCGCCTAGCCTTTACCTGAAAAATGATGTGGCACACGGCCTGAGTATTTCAAAGAATACTCAGTAAGTGGCCCCACTATAGGGCCATGCAAATGCAAACACATGCAATCATGATTTAGGGACCTATCTCTAATCATCTTAGGGGTGGTCTCCAGTCTCGGAGAAATTGGATGTGTAATACTTCCCTACACACGACTCACACGTGCGAGTGTGAATCCCTAGGGCGCTCGCACACCCCCTGGACCCTCTGGTCAAGCTAATCTGTAGCGACGTCCGGAGGTCAGCGGAACCCCATAGTGTCATGCGCCTTATGAACACCTTCATCTGTGTGCATTCGCACCTGTGCGCATTCGCGCTCATCATATGGTGCGCGTTTGCACTCATCATCTCTAGGGGAAGTAGCCCTATGCTTATGAACATACAATATGCATGAGGTCCCTCTAAATCCATCATAATGTCTCTTTTGACACAACCCTCTAGTCTCATCTCTTTGTTACTCTAGGTAACATATACTCGTGGACATTTATATTGATATCATTTTCACGCTCTTAGGGTTGTGTCCTATGTTGATCTAACAACATGATGCAATATGACACTCATCATCATATAGCATGCTCAATATGGAAAACATCATCATATTAAGATAAACATCACGCCATCATCATACTCATCATATTGCCACAAAGTGCATCAAACATATCAAGTACGTCATTCATCAAAGTATATATATACTGCGCACATCATCAAGTATCGTAACCCACACATCATCATAACTCATATGCCGCATCGTACGACATAGTTCATACATCATCATAACTCATACAATTTTTAGCCTATCCTATAGTAAGACCACTTACCTGGTGGCCTTAGCCGAAGTATTCCCTAATTTATTTAACGTAAGCTCCCGTTCCTCGTCAAATGTTGCCAAGGTTTGCTTCCTATCACATCGTTCGTCACCTTTTGTTAGTATTTCACATTTTAATGAATAATCCAACTAATAGTGTGAAATACGTCTCTAAACGGCTTAAATAAAAATCGAGTTCCATGTTTTCATTGTTTCTAAATTATATAGGATAATAAAACTTAAAACTTAAATTAAAGACATGTCAATATTATTAATATTTCAAGCGGTTTGGATAATTCAACCTTTAATGTTATATCCTATAGATACAAATATATAATAATTTCTCATATCTTCCATTTTCCTTCCCTCACTTTATTTCTCTTCTCTGTTATATTATTTTCCTTCCCTCACTTTATTATATTTTAATTTGATTTACCGTACTTGCCATCTCAACAATACTTGACAATTTCAAACTGTTCTAATTTTCTTTTCTTTCCTAAAATCTTCCCTTTTGTTTTGTTTTTCTTTTCTTTTCTTTTCTTTACTTTTCTTTTCTTTTACTTGATAATTTCAAACGTTTTTAATTTTCTTTTCTTTCCTAAAATCTTCCCTTTTGTTTTTTTTTCTTTTTTTCTTTCCTTTTTCTTTTTGTTTTTCTTTTCTTTTACCTCTACTTTTTTTTTAAGCAGTTCAATTCTACCTCCATATCTAATTATTTTAAGCAATTTAAATCTAATTCTTTTAATCTATTTCTTCCCAGGAGTTTATTGTATAATTCTTTTAAACAGTTTCTTACAAGGAGTTAACTCTACCATCTAAATTGTTTAATTCTCTAAATAGTTTAATTTTGTTCAGCAGTTTAATTATATTCCAAATTTTGTTTAGCTTTACTATTTCCAAATCCAATCTTCCTCTCTATACATGTATTCTTTTTTTTTTATTATTTGATCTGTTTTCCCAATCTTCCTCTCTTGATCGATCTTTCTTTCCTTTTATTTATTTATTTATTTGGTCTTTCTTTCCTTTTATTTATTTGAATAGGTTTTCTAGATCTTCCTTTTCCCTATATTCCTCTGTTTCCTAATCTTCCCCTCTTTATAGGTTTTTATTTTTTTTTTATTTTCCAGAACTTCCTTTTTTTTTTTTTCTATATTCCTCTCTTTCTTATCTATCTATTTTTTTTTCTGACAAATTTTAATGGACTCTTGGCATGATGGATAATTTCTAATTAAGATCATTCCAACAGAGAATTTCTAAATTTCTAACTCAGATATTGCTAATATCCTTCGTAAAAAAGAAGAGGTAAATCTGACTACTAACCTTTTTAAGATGATATCTCTCTTCCTTTATCTCCCTGCCATCTTTCCACCTTCCTTCTCGATCTCTTCATTCTAACCATCTCTCCATCATTTTTGTCTAACCATCTCTCCATTATCTTTCTTTTCCTGTTTTGTTTGCTCGCTTATTGATACTGAATGAGAGAGGTATTCTAGGGGAGGGGAGGAGAGATTTAAGGAGAGGTGGTCAGTTTTTTTTCTTCTTTATTTTGTTATTTTTATTTTAATATATATATATATATATATATATAGATATATATAAAACCTTGGGGCGTTACAGGGCTACTTCCCCTAGAGCTATGAGTGCGGACGCGCACCTTATGATGAACGCGAATGTGCAAAGCTGCGAAAGCACACAGATGAGGGTGTTCATGAGGTGCATGACACTATGAGGTTCCGTTGACCTCCGAACGTCGCTACAGATTAGCTTGACCAGAGGGTCCAGGGGGTGTCCGAGCGCCCTGGGGACTCACACTCGCACATGTGAGTCGTGTGTAGGGTAGTACTACACATCCAATTTGTCCGAGACTAGAGGCCACCCCTAAGATGAGTAGAGATAGGTCCCTATTTATGATTGCATGTGTTTGCATTAGCATGACATACTGGGTCACTTACTGAGTATTTCTATTATAATAGCCCAAAAATAAATAAAGAAATAAACAAATAAAAAGTTAAAATAATAAGAATAATAATAAATAAATAAATAAATAAATAAATTAAAATTAAAATTAAAGAAAGATTATAGCCCAAAAATAAACAAATAAAAAGTTAAAAGAAAAAAAAAATCTTTCCCGACCTCTCTCCACTAACCTCTCCCTTCCCACAATTATCTCTCCTCTACCCATCTTAGGCCAACTGCAAAAAAAAAAAAAAAAAAAAAAAAAGGCTTTGAACAGATTGCAGATTCAGAGATTTTTGTCAGTTATTACGGTAAAATTTTATCTCAGATTTCCTTTTCGTTTATAGTTATGGTTATAAGAAATTAATTTAGGATCAAATCTTCTTTCCTACTTACGGTATGTAATAATCAGATCCCATGTTCAATTAATTAGATTTTTGTTAGCATAGAGGAAATAAGGTTAGAATCAATAAAATTTTATTTTAGCTGGCACATCCATAAATCTGTAAGATAGTAGCCAAATTAAGATTGGCCAATAATATAGAATTAGAGTAATATCTTATTTATAGACGTTTACAGAAATGAGAATCTATTTACAGAATGGAAATGAAAATAATTACAAAGAGGGAGGAGGGAAGATTTGCTAAACAGAATTTAAAACTATAACGGGAGATATTAGACGGCATGAAACTCCATTAAATTCTGTCTAACAGTAAATATTAGAATTTTAACTAGGTAAATTAGAGAAAGAATTGTATAGAGTTCAAACTTGAAACTGATGTGATGGCTCACATACTGTAATAGCCCAAAAACAAATAAACAAATAAAAAGTTAAATAATAATTAATTATAATTATAATTAAAAAAAAATCTTTTCCCCATCGACAAAAAAAAAAAAAAAAACAGAAAACAACAATGTCAGATTTGAGAAGAAGTAAAATGGGTTTGAACAGATTGCAGATTGAGAGATTTTTGTCAGTTATTACGGTAAAATTCTATCTTAGATTTCCTTTTCCTCTCTAGTTATGGTTATAAGAAATTAATTTAGTTATGGTTAACAGAAATTAATTTAGGATCAAATCTTCTTTCCTATCTTACGGTCATAATCAGATCCCATATACAATTATTAGATTTTTGTTAGCATTTTAATTATACGAAATAAGGTTATAAGGTTAGATTCAATAAAATTTTAGGTGGCAGATCTATAAACTAAAGATCTAGCCTGTACTTAAAATTGGTCAGTAATATCTGTTTACTCATATGAAAAACTCATTTAAAGAATGAAAAAAAATGAGTGGGAGGGAGGGAGATTGAGGAAAGATTTGTTAAACACTATTTAGTAATAAAAGGAAATATGAGACGTTAGTGAGCCCCTCTAAATTTTGTCTAACAGAAAATATCAGAATTTTTATAAGAGGTATTTCAATTTTGTCTAATAGAAAAGATCAGAATTTTAAGATGGCCAATGTAAATTAGGGAAGTAATTGTATAGAGTTCAAACTTGAAACTGATGTCATGGGCTCACATAGGTTGACTTGGATTTCAAATGACGGAATCGAACTTTCAGTAAGGATATATACATGACAACGACTTAAGCTAGCCAGGTAAGTGACCTTACTATCGGCATAGTTATATTTGATGTTGACACGTGCCCTGTGGTTCTGTACGTGTCATATATATTGATATGTGTGAATTGTCTGTGGATCGATATGCTTCCTATATGTTATGTTATGTTATAATATGTGGTTTGTATGATAATAATTATGGTACGATGTGCTCAAAGACATGTTTGAGATAGGGTACGATAAGGATGCACAAAACGAAATGTAATGATAGGAGTAAGATACGTTCATGACACGTTAGAGTTAGGTTACATACCGGAGTGCTATGGATAGGAGAGATTGATGAAAGAATACGATTAGGTTATGGGTAGAAAGGGATAGGTTTGTGATAGATTGATAGAATGATAGCGTTAGGGTACGTTCTTGTGACGATATGACTAAGGTACGTCACGTAATGATATGTCTGTGATAGGTATAAGAACGTTAAGGCTATGGTAAGTTAGAGAACGATATGACTGAAGTGTTTATGTTATGACTTGGTTATGATATGATACATTGTATGCTAGATTATTGTGCTTAAGTACGAAATCATGTGAACGTGAATGTATGTTATTTATGCTGCTTAGTTGATGTGATATGACTGCATGTGACGATGTGTGACCCTTGTACGATTATGGCTTGTTGTATGAGTATTGGAATGTAACTGAATGAATTGTATGACATGAAATACGGTAAATTGCACGATACATAACCCCGCTAGGAATATGTATGATATGTAACAAAATGAGAATGAGAATGACATGTAAGCATGAAAACGTGGCGCGGGGTTATGCTCATTAAATGATGACTGTAGGACTAGTGGGACCTCATGCATATTGTGTGTTCATGCATTTGGGGGGATACCCCTATCCCATCACGAGGGTATGGACGCGTACATCCAAATGGCAGGACAACGATCGTTATGCTCTGCATAGCGCTGCCGTGACGGTTTTACTTTTAACGGGTCCCGGTGGGCCCCAAAGCATGCCCACCGGCTAGGGATAGTGGTCCAGCGGTGTGCGAACTAGCTGGTGAGCCCATACTCGCACGTATGGGCTGCGTGTAGAGTATATGGTACACGTCCACGATTACCTATTAGGATTACACCGTAGGAAAAACGAAACGAAACGAAATGAAACGAAACGAAAGATAGGTCCCATCATATTATTGCATGTGATTGTTGCATTTAACCCCAATAATGGGGTCACTTACTGAGTATTTCTTTAAATACTCAAGAAGCCATGTGCTACTACATTTTTCAGGTTAAGGCCAGGCATTCCTGTACGGCTGACGACGGCATCGCAACTCGAGATCATGACACATGCATAGGATAGTGGCATTTATTTTCTTAGACTTAGGATAGAATAGGATGTTTTAAACTTAAACGTTTATTTATTTTATTTCGAGTCTTTTGTTGTGTCGTTTTAAAGATGTTTTCGAAACACGTAAGTCCATGGCTGTGTTTTAAAATAAAGGTTATGTTTTATGGAATTTAAATGAAGTCTTCCGCATTAATGTTTATGGTATGTATACAGTAGCGACCTTAAATTAAGTAGAAAATTTCGGGTCGTTACACATAGGTTGACTTGGGTTTCAAAAGACCGAATCGAACTTTCAGTAAGGATATATACGTGACAACGACTTAAGCTAGCCAGGTAAGTGACCTTACTATCGGCATGATTATATTTGATGTTGACACGTGCCCTGTGGTTCGGCATGTGTCATATATATTGATATGTGTGAATTGTCTGTGGATCGATATGCTCCTATATGTTATGTTATTTATGGTGCTTAGTTGATGTGATATGAATGCATGTGATGATGTGTGGCCCATGTACGATTTTGGCTTGTTGTATGAGTATTGAAATGCAACTGAATGAATTGTATGACATGAAATACGGTAAATTGCATGATACATAACCCCGCTAGGAATATGTATGATATGTAACGAAATGAGAATGAGAATGACACGTACATTAAAACGTGACACGGGGTTATGTTCATTAAATGATGACTGTAGGACTAGTGGGACCTTATGCATATTGTGTGATCATGCATTTGGGGGGATACCCCTATCCCATCACGAGGGTACGGACGCGTACATCCAAATGGCAGAACAACGATCGTTATGCCCTGCATAGCGCTGCCGTGACGGTTTTTGTTTTAACGGGTCCTGATGGGCCCCCAGAGCATGCCCACCGGCCAAGGACAGTGGCCCAGCGGTGTGCGAATTAGCTGGTGAGCCCATACTCCCACATATGGGCTGCGTGTAGAGTATATTGTACACGTCCATGATTACCTTTAAGATTACACCGTAGGGAAAACAAAACGAAATGAAACGAAACGAAAAAGAAACGAAACGAAATGAAACGAAACGAAAGATAGGTCCCATCATATTATTGCATGTGATTGTTGCATTTAACCCCAATAGTGGGGTCACTTACTGAGTATTTCTTTAAATACTTAAGCCATGTGCTACTACATTTTTTAGGTTAAGGCAAGGCATTCCTGTACGGCTGACGACGACATCGCAACTTGAGATCATGACACATGCATAGGATAGGGGCATTTATTTTCTTAGACTTTGGATAGAATATGATGTTTTAAACTTAAATGTTTATTTATTTTATTTCGAGTCATTTGTTGTGTAGTTTTAAAGATGTTTACGAAATACGTAAGTCCATGGCTGTGTTTTAAGATAAAGGTTATGTTTTATGGAATTTAAATGAAGTCTTCCGCATTCAATGTTTATGGTATGTATATAGTAGCAACCTTAAATTAAGTAGAAAATTTCTGGTCGTTACAGCCATATTGTTTTTCAGGTAAAGGCAAGGCTCCCATGTACGGTTGACGGTGGCATCGTGATCAGACACTGTGGCGCGTGCATAGGATAGTTGCATATTTAAAATTCCTAGCCTTGGTTAGGATAGGACATTTGCATTTCATTCATTTATATTAATTAATTTGTAATCGTTTTATTTTATCTTTTGAACTCTAGCATGATGTTTGAAACACGTAAGTCCGGCAGTGTTTTCCAATGTTTAAATGTATTCCGAAGTTTTAAATTTTTCCGCTAATAAAGATGAACATTCTTAGATTTTATTCTGCATTAGAGATGAGCATGAGGCGTTAGTGGCGACTCTAGATATGTGGAAATTTAGTGTCGTTACATATATATTAAAAACCGAGCGAAACAAAAGTTATTTTAAATACCAAGATGTTTAAAACAGTTGAAACTCACAATAAACGACAAAAGATTTCTCCTAATACCTATCTTTGGCACTTAAGACTAGGCCACATTAATCTCAATAGGATTGGGAGATTGGTTAAAAGAGGACTTCTAAATGAGTTAGAAGACAACTCTTTACCTCCATGTGAGTCTTGTCTTGAGGGTAAAATGACTAAACGACCTTTTTCTGAAAAAGGTTGTAGAACCTTTTTCCGAAAAAGGTTATAGAGCCAAAGAAACCTTAGAACTCGTGCATACAGATCTCTGTGGTCTAGTGAATGTCAAAGCACGAGGAGGGTATGAATATTTCATTAGTTTTATTGATGATTATTCAAGGTATGGCTATCTAATGAATCACAAGTCCGAAGCTCTTGAACAGTTTAGAGAGTATAAGACTAAGGTTGAGAATCTATTAGGTAAAACTATTAAAACACTTCGATCAGATCGAGGTGAAGAGTATATGAACTTAAGATTCCAGGACTATATGTGTAACGACCCGTAAAACAAAGAAAAAAAAAAGAAAATAATAATAATAATAATAATAAGTAAATAAGAATTAAAAGAAAAAGAAAAAATGAAGTGATGGACTCTCTCTCTCCACCTTCCCCATCTCCCAGCACCTCCTACTGACACACAATGATCTGAAGAAAAAAACAAAACAAAACATAAAGAAAAAATGGCAAATTTTGGAAAGGAAAAAATCGAACAAAGAAACAAAGGAAAAGATATATATATATATATATATATATATATATATATATATTAAACAAAGAGGTTGAAAAAGAAATAGAGAAAGAGAAAAAGGAAAAGAAATAATCATAATAGAGGAAAAGATATATATATATATATATAACAGAGGTTGGAAAAGAATTAGAGAAAGTCTCAAAAGGAAAAGGAATAATCATAATAGAGGAAAAGATATATATATATATATAACCAAGTAAATACAGAAAAGAAAAGATAGATAAGGGAGGAGGAAAAAGGAAGATTTGATGAGCAGTGTTAGAATAAATACATAAACAATTTAACAGAGAGTAAATATATAGAGTAAAAAAGGAGGATGAGAAATCTTGGTCCCTTGCGGCTTGCCCTTGGTACTCCTTCTCCATTATGTGACATTTTGTTATCAATAATATGGACCAAATACTCCTACTACTGATTCTTTTTTTTTTTTTTTTTTCTCGATAATTTGAGACACAAAAAAGAGAAAAAAAAAAGCAGTAAAGATATTTCACCTCTAGAGCGGCCAAAGAACGTCGACCAAATGCTCTGATACCAAATGATAAGCGCCTACAATGCTGGAGTTTGCAAAGCTAGATGTCCTTCTAGAATCCTTGCAAAACGCTCATAGAGAAAGCTAACTTAACGGATTGATTCCAACCAAGAGTTGGTTAGAAGATGAATGACTCTTAGATCGAACTTGGAATCTATGATGGTCACTCTTAAATACCAAGACAATTCACTCCAGAATTAGCTTGATCAAAACTAATTCAATGAATCGGTTTAAACATCAAACCTAGAGCAAGGTTTGAAACAGAATAACACCAAAAGGGTATCAATAAAACACAAAGTTTTTTCATGTATTCAACAAAATCCCAAACATGAATATTACATGCCTTTAAATAGGTCCAAAAGATAACCCTAACAAAATAAAGTTCAGCCACCAACCACTAATAAATGGTAATAAATGCTAACAAAATAAAGTTCAGCCACCAACCACTAATAAATGGTAATAAATGCTATTAAATACAAATGGAAGCAAATAAGACATTAATAAATTTTCTTAATTGGTAATTCGACTACCAAAGGCAAGTCTTCTCATTACTTTCCATAAATTTTCTTAATTCGTAATTCAACTACCAAAGACAAGTCTTCTCATTACTTTCCAATATCAGCCACTCCATTATTTTCTTGATTTGATTCTTGAATCTTCTTTGTATTGCTTCTCGTAATTGCTCGTTCGGGTACATGAAAGTGATCAGTTGTTGGATTCATATCAGGTTGCCACGGTTTCCTATTTCGGTTCTAGGACGTATGGCTCTAATCTTGGTCCCTTGGGGCTTGCCCCTTGGGTTTCACTGGTTCTTCGTTCTTTCATTAAACGCCTAGAGGTTCTTTATGCCAAGCTAATATGGTCGGCATCTCTCTATGAGGTGCTACCTTTACATGGCTACCTGGGACTACATGGTACCTAGCCTAGGTGGGTGCTGAGTACCCCTACACCCATCTAATCCCCCTATGGGCTGCGCGATCCAGCCCATTCCCATGCAGCTAATGGGCTGTACGATGTGGGGACACATTTCCCATGCGAAATGGCTAAGAGCAGTAAGGACTGATCAGGGACCCCTTGGTCCTCCCACGAAGCTATAGATACCGTTCACACGCTAGCAATCTATGAACACTCTGGGGTACCTTCTTGTCGTGGTAAACCGCTAAGTTTCTCGGGAAACATTAAGTCTAACTGTAACGAACCAAATAAAAGAATAATAATAATAATAATAATAACAATAATAATAATAATAATTAAATAATTAAAATAATATTTTCCCTAAACTACTCCCCACTAACCCCCTTCCTCTCCCAACTATCTCTCTTCAACCAACTCATCAGTCAAAATCCCAAATCAGAATACAGGATTCATCGGTGGTTCCGAAAAAAAAAAAGAAAAAAAGAAAAAATACCAACAAGCAGATTTACAATGGAAGCTAGAGATTTAATTATTGGAGAGAGATCTTGGTTTCTGGTAAGTCATATTTCAGATCTCTTTTTCATTTATCCTATCGATTTCCTTTTCGTTTGTTTAATTATTCAGAACCAGATCTCTTTTCTGTGTACGTCTATTTAGATTTTGGTTAACATGTTATAGAAAATTAACTATAACTGAGGATAATATATCTGTCAATAGAATAAAAAAAAAATAGAGAAAAAGATGGAAGATAAGAAGTAAATACAGAACAGAGAGGATTTGGGAAGAAGAATTTATACGTGATTTCTGTGAATTTGAATGATAACAGAATTAAAAGGAAGAAAAAAAAAATGGAAAACCAGAGAAAGGAAAGATTTGGAAAGAAAATTAATTAGAATACAGTAAAAATAAAGATAGCAGATTGGAGAGAGGCCAAAATATTGTTAACAAAATCAGGAGGAGACAAAAAAAAATTTATATATATAGATAGGAGGCCAAATACGGTAAACAAAATCAAAAGGAAAGAGAGACAGGAAGAAATGCAGAGACAAAACTAAAAGAGAGAGTATAGAGAAGACCGAGAAAAAAAAATAAAATCAAAAGAAAAGAGGGACAGGAAGACAGGAAGAAATGCAAAGACAAAACTAAAAGAGAGAGTACATAGAAGACCTACCGAGAAAAAAAAACAAAATAGAAAAAAAAAAATAAAATCAAAAGGAAAGAGAGACAGGAAGACAGGAAGAAATGCATAGACAAAACTAAAAAGAGAGTACATAGAAGACCTACCGAGAAAAAAAAAACAAAATCAAAAGGAAAGAGAGATAGGAAGAAATACAAAGACAGAACTAAAAGAAAGAGTACAGAGAAGACATACAGAGGAAAAAAAAAAATAATAAGGAGAGCAAAAAAACAAAATCAAAAGGAAAGAGAGATAGGAAGAAATGCAAAGACAGAACTAAAAGAAAGAGTACAGAGAAGACATACAGAGGAAAAAAAAATAATAAGGAGAGCAGGATAGAAATAAAAGAGAAAATACAGAGAAAATACAGAGAAGTCAAAATACAAAATCAAAAGAAAAAAATACAGAGAGAGAAAAATAGAAGGGAAGAGTTGGAGTAAGAATCGATTATAACGTTCCAAGACTTTATCCATGCAAAGTCTTTAATGCTCGCATGAAGTTTAGCACATGAACCATTGTAAGAGTTAGAGAATTGAACATGAAATTGATGCCATGGATTCATATAGGTTGGCTTGGATGCAAAGGGAAAAATCGAACTTTCATTAAGGATAAATTGGTGACACCAGTATAAGCTAACCAGGTAAGTGGCTTTACTATAGGATAGGCTAAATAATTGTATGAGTTATGATGATGTGTGGATTATGATGCTTGATGATATGTGCAGTATATACATATTTTGTTGAGTGACGCTTGATATGTTTGACGCACGTTGTGGCATTATGATGAGCATGATGATTGCATGATTTTTACCTTAATATGATGATGTTTTCCATATTGAGCATGCTAGATGATGATGAGTGCCATATTGCATCATGTCGTTAGATCGACGTAGGACACAACCCTAAGAGCATGAAAATGATATTTATATAAATATCCACGAGTATGCGTTACCTAGAGTAACAAAGAGATGAGACTAGAGGGTTGTGTCAGAAGAGACATTACGATGGATTTAGAGGGACCTCATGCATTTTGTATGTTCATAAGCATAGGGCTACTTCCCCTAGAGATGATGAGTGCGGACGCGCACCTTATGATGAGCGCGAATGCGCACAGGTGCGAAAGCACACAGATGAGGGTGTTCATAAGGCGCATGACACTATGGGGTTCCGCTGACCTCCGGACGTCGCTACAGATTAGCTTGACCAGAGGGTCCAGGGGGTGTGCGAGCGCCCTGGGGACTCACACTCGCACGTGTGAGTCGTGTGTAGGGAAGTACTACACATCCAATTTGTCCGAGACTGGAGGCCACCCCTAAGATGATTAGAGATAGGTCCCTAAATCATGATTGCATGTGTTTGCATTTGCATGGCCCCCTACAGTGGGGCCACTTACTGAGTATTCTTTGAAATACTCAGGCCGTGTGCCACATCATTTTTCAGGTAAAGGCAAGGCGCACTTGTACGGAGGCAGCGGCATCGCGAGTAGAGACTGTGGCACGTGCATAGGGTAGATTCATATTTAAATTTCTTAAGTTGTTTTGCATTTCATTGTTTTAAAGTATTTTGTATTTGTTTTTGTTTTCTCTAAATTTCAGTATTTCATATTTAAACACGTAAGACCATGGCTGTGTTTTCCAGAGAAGAAGTTGTTTTAAACGTTTTTTTGAAGTTTACGTTATCAACTATGTTCATGTAAGAGTTATATTTCCGCATTATAGATGAGCATGAGACGTTAGTAGCGACTCTGAGTATGTGGAAATTTAGGGTCGTTACACTAACTAGAGCAGAATATCCCTCCTAACAGAAATTTCCTAATCTTATCATAGAAATGGGCCCTAGCAATTAACAGAGGGTGCATGCAATCTTCTTCTAACATCATGGTATGTAATTCACGCAAACTAGGCATACCGGCTCAACGGGGCGATGACCTCTATCAAGTATCTAGAGCACGAAGTTCGCGCTCAATGGGGCGAATTCGTCCATCAAGCACCCGAAACCCGGCATACACAATTCTAACATAAATTAACGCAGGCATACATATGGCGGAAGCTAAAAGCATACAGCAACACTCATGTAATTTACCCAATACAATCACAACAGTTAATCTGACTAGTAAGTTACATGGAGAGCTAATCTGAGCATAACTACTAGCATGCATGCAATCCGAGCGAATCCAACAAGTATTTCTTTCTAAATACTGGGTGGTGACTTACCTGGTTGACGCGTGCCCTTTTGCTAGCGTTTCTTTGTCCGTGAGGTGTCCAAAAATACTGATTTCTCTAAATTAGGTCCCTATTCACGTAAAAATAGTATTAGAACTGGAATCGGGACAAAAATCGAGAAAATAGAAAACAACCGGGCCAAATTGGCCGTTCCAAGTGCGCTCACGCGCCAGCAGTACGTTGGGAGTGCGTGGCCACGCGCGCGGGAAGACGCCAGTCGCAGGCTGCACGCGCGCCCACTTTCGCACAGTCGCGGGTTGGCCGGTCCGGTCGGCTCGACTCGCGTTGCGGTTCGGCCTGGCTTGCAGGCGACATGTGTCGACGCCTCGCTGGAGCTGCGTTGCTCCAGCCGGTGGTCGACGCGTGTCCGGCGCCTGTCGCCGCCCTCAGCCGCTCGCCAGCCTTTTTTTTTTTCTTTCTCTCTTTCTTCTTTCTTCTCTGTCCTCTGAAAACCGAAACCCAGTTTATTTTTTTTCCGATTTTCATATCTTTCGATCCGTAGATCGGATCGATATGATTCCTTTGGCAAAGTTCTAGATCGTGTTACAGGCTACGTCCTAGTATTTTTTCTTGATTATCGGAGGATTTAAGAACGTCGGAAGTTCGCTCACCGTTCTCGGACGACTTTCAGATCTTCGCCTTTGGGTTGAGGTCTCGGCCAAACTTCTTCACAGACCGTGCGTGAGTTGTTCCTAGGTGAAGATTTCAGCATTTTAAGGTCGATTCACGTAGGGGAAAACTCAGATCTGAGCAATGTCATTCAGAAACCTTACCTCGCGAAATGTTCTTAGGTTTTGATGGAGCGTCGGCCTTGCTAGCCTCTCAATTCTGGTACGAGTCTCGTCTGGAGATGGATTCCGGCGGTGGTTCGTTAATCTTCTTGGCCGACTCCTCACTAATTTCTCTCTAACCCCTTCTTTCTTTTGCAGGGAATCTGACGGGGTTCTCCTTAGACCCCTATTTGGGCTGGAGGGGGAAAATGACATTTTTGCCCCTCAGTTGACTTAGCCCCCCCGCTCTTTTTTTTTTTTTTTTTTTTTTTTTTTTTTTGCGTTACAATTTTCTTATACACCAGTATGAAAAATAAGATTTTTAATAAAAATATAGTTATAAATATATAACATTTCAGACTTTTAACAATAGACCAATGTAAATTAAAGAAATAACGTTGTAGAGTTCAAACCTGAAACTAATGTCATGGACTCATATAGGTTGACTTGGATTTCATAGGATGGAATCGAACTTTAATTAAAGATATATTTGTGACAACGACTTAAGCTAGCCAGGTAAGTGACCTTACTATCGGCATGGTTATATTTTGATGTTGACACGTGCCCTGTGGTTCTACACATGTCATATATATTTATATGTGTGAATTGTCTATGGATCGATATGCTTCCTATATGTTATGTATATGTTATAATATGTGAATTGTATGATAATAGTCACTGTACGTTGTGTTCAAGGATATGTTTGAGATAGGATACAAGAAGGATGCACAAAACGAAATGTAACGATAGGAGTAAAATACGTTCACGAAACGTTAAGGTTAGGTTACATACCGGAGTGATATGGATAAGAGAGATTGATGGAAGAATACGGTTATGTTATGGGTAGAAAGGGATAGGTTTGTGATAGATTGATAGAACGATAGCGTTAGGTTAAGTTCTTGTGATAATATGACTAAGGTACATTCACGTAATGATATGTCTGTTATAGGTATAAGAACGTTAAAACTATGATAACGTAGAGAATGATATGACTATGAAGTGTTTACGTTATTACTTGTTTATGTTATGATATGATGTGTATATGATGAAATGTTATGTTAAAAGTATAGAACGTTATGTTAGGTCTCTTAAATTGTGTGTATACAGCATGATATGAATGACATGAAATTACAATAAATGACATGTAATATAATCCTGTTAGAATTATGTATGATTTGAGAATGGAAGAATGAGAAACAATATAATATGAATGATGAACGATATCTGAAACGATATGAAAAATGATATGATATGATATGTACTTAATGCTAGCGAGGTTGTATTAAAGGATAATGAAATTGTAGAAGTGTAGTGGGGACCTCATGCATTATGTGTGTCATGCATCTGGGGGAATACCCCTATCCCATCACAAGGGTACGGACGCATACATCCAATGGCAGGACAACGATCGTTATGCTTTGCATAGCACTGCCGTGACGGTTATTAGTTCTAACGGGTCCTGGCATAAGGGGCTCCCAAAGTATGTCCACCGGATAAGGAAAGTGGCCCAGCGGTGTGCGAACTAGCTGGTGAGCCTATACTCGCACGTATGGGCTGTGTGTAGAGTATATGGTACACATCCACGATTACCCATTAGGACAGCACCTTAGGGAAAACGAAACGAAAGATAGGTCCCATCATTTCATTGCATGTGATTGTTGCATTTAACCCCAATAGTGGGGTCACTTACTGAGTATTTCTTTAAATACTCAAGTCATGTGCTACTACATTTTTCAGGTTAAGGCAAGGCATTCCTATACGGCTGATGACGGCATTGCAACTCGAGATCATGACACATGCATAGGATAGTGGTATTTATTTTCTTAGACGTAGGCTAGAATAGGATGTTTTAAACTTAAACGCTTATTTATTTTATTTTGGATCTTTTGTTGTGTCGTTTTAAAAATATTTTTGAAACACGTAAGTCGTTTGTTGTGTTTTAAGATAAAGGTGATGTTTTATGGAATTTAAATGAAGTCTTCCGCATTCAATGCTTATGGTACGTATACGGTAGCGACCTTAAATTAAGTTGAAAATTTCGGGTCGTTATAGGACACAACACTAAGAGTATGAAAATGATATTAATGTAAATATCCACGAGCACGTGTTACATAGTGTAACCAAGAGATGAGACGAGAGGGTTGTGTCAGAAGAGATGTATAATTGGACTTAGAGGGATCTCATGCATATTGTATGTTCATAAGCATAGGGCTACTTCCTCTAGAGATGATGAGTGCGGACGCGCACCGTATGATGAGTGCGAATGCGCACAGGTGTGAATGCACACAGATGAGGGTGTTCATGAGGCGCATGACACTATGGGGTTCTGCTGACCTCTGGACGTCGCTACAGATTAGCTTGACCAAAGGGTCTAGGGGGTGTGCGAGCGCCCTGGGGATTCACACTCGCACGTGTGAGTCGTGTGTAGGGAAGTACTACACATCCAATTTGTCCGAGACTAGAGGTCATCCTTAAGATGATTAGAGATAGGTCCCTAATTCATGATTGCATGTGTTTGCATTAGCATGGCCCCTATAGTGGGGTCACTTATTGAGTATTTCTTGAGTATTTCTCAAAATACTCAGGCCGTGTACCATATGTTGTTCAGGTAAAGGCAAGGCGCCCATGTACGGTGGATGGCGACAACATGATCGGAGTCTATGGCACGTGCATACGATAGTTGCATATTTAAAATCTTCCTCTCTTTCATTTTTTTTTCTTTTAATTATAATTCTTTTCTAATCCTGTTCCCATATCTAATTCCTATAATTTTTCTCAGTTGTTTAATTACTAGATTTTCTATTGGCTTTGTTATTTCTAACCATTCTATTAGAAGATTTTCTATTGGTTTGGTTGTTTCTAAATCTTTCTCTTTCCTGTTTTTTTTTTTTTTCTTTGATTTGGAAATCTCTCTATATCTTTCTCTTTCTTTATTTCTTTCCCTCTTTCCATTATTTGATCTGTTTTCCAAATCTTCTTCTCTTTCTTTTATTTTTTTTTTCTCCTGCCAACTTTTAATTGACTCTTTTGTTAAGATATCATAATTTCTATCTAAATAATTGCAACAGTTTAATATCCTTCTATAAAAGAAAAAGGAAAAAGATAAATATGACCACTAGACATATCTCTTCCATTATCTACCTAACCATCTCCCATTATCTGCCTTTTCTTCCCAGAAAATCTTTTCTTTCTTTTTCTGTTTTGGTTGCAGAATTATTGATGCTAGATAGAGAGGTATTTTAGGGTAAGGTGGAGAGATTAAAGGAGAGGTGGTGAGTTATCGATATGAACAAAGAGACATCAATCATACAATATGCTTCAATGAAGATGTGAAAAAAATATTGTTGAAATTATCAAAAGTTATTTCAATTCATGCCACATTGAAGAATAATGAAGTTTCATGTTATAAATTTTGGGTGGATTACAATTTAGAGTTATTGTATTTCATTAATGTATTTTAAGACTTTTTATTTACTTTAGGTTACAATTATATAATGGTTAATTATGGTAATTAAGTATGAGTAACACGACCCTAAATTTTCACATATCTAGAGTCGCCACTAACGTCTCATGCTCATCTATAATGCGGAAATATAACTCTTACATGAACATCATTTATAATGTAAACTTCAAAAAACGTTTAAAACAACTTCTTCTCTGGAAAACACAGCCATGGTCTTACGTGTTTAAATACAAAATACTACAAAATTAGAAATAATAAAAACAAATACAAAATAATTTAAAACAATGGAATGCAAAACAACCTATTCTAACTTAAAACTAAGAATTTAAATATGAGTCTACCCTATTCACGTGCCACAGTCTATGCTCGCAATGTCGCCGTCCTCCGTACAAGTGCACCTTGCCTTTACCTGAAAAATGATGTGGCACACGGCCTGAGTATTTCAAAGAATACTCAGTAAGCGGCCCCACTATAGGGGCCATGCAAATGCAAACACATGCAATCATGATTTAGGGATCTATCTCTAATTATCTTAGGGGTGGCCTCCAGTCTCGGATAAATTGGATGTGTAGTACTTCCCTACACACAACTCACACGTGCGAGTGTGAATCCCCAAGGCGCTTGCACACCCCCTAGACCCTCTGGTCAAGCTAATCGGTAGCGACGTCCAGAGGTCAGCAGAACCCCATAGTGTCATGCGCCTCATGAACACCCTCATCTGTGTGCATTCGCACCTGTGCGCATTCGCGCTCATCATATGGTGCGCGTCCATACTCATCATCTCTAAGGGGAAGTAGCCCTATGCTTATGAACATACAATATGCATGAGGTCCCTCTAAATCCATCATAATATCTTTTCTGACACAACCCTCTAGTCTCATCTCTTTGTTACTCTAGGTAACACATACTCGTGGATATTTATATTAATATCATTTTCACGCTCTTAGGGTTGTGTCCTATGTCGATCTAACAACATGATGCAATATGATACTCATCATCATATAACATGCTCAATATGGAAAACATCATCATATTAAGGTAAACATCATGTCATCATCATACTCATCATATTGCCACAAAGTGCATCAAACATATCAAGTACGTCATTCATCAAAGTATATATATACTGCACACATCATCAAGTATCGTAACCCACACATCATCATAACTCATATGCCGCATCGTACGACATAGTTCATACATCATCATAACTCATACAATTTTTAGCCTATCCTATAGTAAGACCACTTACCTGGTTGGCCTTAGCCGAAGTATTCCCTAATTTATTTAACGTAAGCTCCCATTCCTCGAGAACTACACCAAATGTTGCTAAGGTTTGCTTCCTATCGCATCGTTCGTCACCTTTTGTTAGTATTTCACATTTTAATGAATAATCCAACTAATAGTGTGAAATACGGCTCTAAACGGCCTCAATAAAAATTGAGTTCCATGTTTTCATTGTTTCTAAATTATATAGGATAATAAAATTTAAAACTTAAATTAAAGATATGTCAATATTATTAATATTTCAAGCGGTTTGGATAATTCAACCTTTAATATTATATCCTATAGATACAAATATATAATAATTTCTCATATCTTCCATTTTCCTTCTCTCACTTTATATCTCTTCTCTGTTATATTATTTTCGTTCTCTCACTTTATTATATTTTAATTCGGTTTACCGTACTTGCCATCTGAATAGTACTTGACAATTTCAAACGGTTCTAATTTTCTTTTCTTTCCTAAAATCTTCCCTTTTGTTTTGTTTTGTTTTTTTTTTTTTTTTTTTCTTTTACCTCTGCTTTTTTTTTTTAAGCAGTTCAATTCTACCTCCATATCTAATTATTTTAAGCAATTTAAATCTAATTCTTTTAATCTTTCTTTTAATCCGTTTCTTTCTAGGAGTTTATTCTATAATTCTTTTGAGCAGTTTCTTATAAGGAGTTAACTCTATTATCTAAATTGTTTAATTCTCTAAATAGTTTAATTTTGTTCAACAGTTTAATTATATTCGGCTTTACTATTTCCAAATTCAATCTTCCTCTCTATCCATGTATTCTTTTTTTATATTATTATTTGATTTGTTTTCCCAATTTTTTTTTTTTTTTTTTGAATAGGTTTTCCGTATCTTCTTTTTTTTTTCTTTCTATATTCCTCTCTTTCTTATTCATCTATTTTTTTTTTGACAAATTTTAATGGACTCTTGGCATGATAGGTTTGCTTCCTATCGCATCGTTCATCCTTTGGTTAGTATTTCACATTTTAATTAATAATTCAACTAACCGTGTGAAATAGGGCTCTAAACGATCTCAATAAAAATCGAATTCCATGTTTCCATTGTTTCTAAATTATATACGATAATAAAACTTAAAACTTAAATTAATAATATATCAATATTATTAATATTTCAAGTGGCTTGTATAATTCATATATCATATAGATACAAATATTATAATTTTTCATATTTTCCATTTTCCTTCCCTCACTTATTTCACTTCTATGTTATATTTTAATTTTGTTTACTTGCATATGAACAATACTTGCCATTTTCAACCCGTTCTAATTTTCTTTTCTTTGGCCTTCCTCTCTCTCCATGTATCTACTCCCATGTCTAAATTGTTTAATTATGTTCACAAGTTTAATTCTATTCCCAGATTTTCTTTGGCTTTAGTATTCCCAAATCTTACTTTTTTTTAGTATTCCTTTTTTTTTTATTTGAATATGTTTTCTAGATCTTCCTTTTCATCTTGCCAAATCTTTAGTTCTTTTTCTTTTATTTGAATATGTTTTACAGATCTTCCTTTTCCCTATCTTCCTTGTCATTCTATTTTCCAAATCTTCTTTTTTTTTTTATTTGAATATGTTTTACAGATCTTCTGTTCACATGTTTAATTCTATTCCCAGATTTTTTTTGGTTTTACTATTCCCAAATCTTAGTTTTTTTTTATTTATTTGAATATGTTTTTCAGATCTTCCTTTTCATCCTGTTTGCCAAATATTGGTTTTTTTTTTTTCTTTGAATATGTTTTACAGATCTTCCTTTTCATCTTGTTTGCCTATGTATGTAAATCTGACTACTAACCTTTTCAAATGACATCTCTCTTCCTCTGCCTACCATCTCTCCATTATCTGCCTTCTCCCCCATCTCTCCATTATTGTATAACCATCACTCCATTATATGCATTTTTTTCGTCCAGAAAAATATTTTTTTTCTATTTCTGTTTTTGCTGAATTATTGATACTAAATGAAGGAGGTATTTTAGGGGATGGACGGAGAGATTAAAGGAGGTGGTCAGTGTTTTTTTCTTTTCTTTATTTTGTTATTTTTATTTTAATACAAACACACATATATATATATTAAACCTAATGGGGCGTTACAATATGAATGTTACAACTCTTGGAATGCCTTTAATAGTTTCATTTGTGGCTCTATAAAGCCATGTATGTTCTATTTGTAAGCAGACTTGGAAAATATAGTAAAAGAAGCACTTGTGCTTTTCTTTAGTCAATGGCTAAGTCAACCTATGTGAGCCCATGACATCAGTTTCAAGTTTGAACTCTATACAATTATTTCTCTAATTTACCTTGTTAAAATTCTGATATTTACTGTTAGACAGAATTTAATGAAGTTTTATGCCCTCTGATATCTCCTATTATATTTTTAAATTCTGTTTAGCAAATCTTCCCTCAATCTTCCCTCCTCTCTCTTTGTAATTATTTTCATTCCCATTCTGTAAATAGATTCTAAGTTCTGTAAACATCTGTAAATAAGATATTACTCTAATTCTATATTTATTTTAATTCTGTAAACCGATATTATTGGCCAATTTTAATTGGGCTAATTGAGCTACTTATTATCTTACAAATTTATGAATCTGCGAGCTGTTTGTCAATCATTGAAGTTTGTATGGTTTTGAATGGGGATGGAAAGAAAGTTGAAGTCTTTTTACAAGAAAGCTGCTTACCACATTTGTGCAACTTCCACTATCAATCACCAAGCTGCATGGGTTTCCTTTGATCAAACATCTTGAGTGGAACAAGTTTTTCCTTTGATCTTCAAATTTCTCTTCCTTGATTTGAACACTGAGTACCCTTCTTGTGATCAAAGATATGGAATTACCTTCTTCAACATACTCATCATCATATGTTGCGATTTCTTCCACAAGCTGTGAATCATAAATCTCACATTCATCATCTGAATCAAGTATACCATTCCTTATCACCATAACTTTTTTATTAACACACTCTTTGCTCATGTGTCCAAACCCTTTGCACTTCCAACATTGAATAGAACTAGAGTTCTTCTTTACCATCTTTGAAGCTTCATTCTTTTTACGATTGGAACTCTCAACCTCCACTCTTTTGGCAGCCATAAACTTTTCTTTTGGTGACATTGATTCATTTCTGTAAGGACCCAAAATTTTTTACTTAATTTAAGGTCGCTACTGTATACATACCATAAACATTGAATACGGAAAACTTCATTTAAATTCTAGAAAACATAACCTTTAACTTAAAACACAACCATGGACTTACGTGTTTCAAAAACGTCATTAAAACGACACAACAAAAGACCCGAAATAAAATAAATAAGCGTTTAAGTTTAAAACATCCTATTCTATCCTAAGTCTAAGAAAATAAATACCACTATCCTATGCATGTGCCATGATCTTGAGTTGCAATGCCGTCATCAGCCGTACAGGAATGCCTTGTGTAACGACCCAAAATTTTCTACTTGATTTAAGGTCGCTACTGTATACATACCATAAACATTGAATGCGGAAAACTTCATTTAAATTCCATAAAACATAACCTTTATCTTAAAACACAGTCATGGACTTACGTGTTTCGAAAACATCTTTAAAATGACACAACAAAAGACTCGAAATAAAATAAATAAACGTTTAAGTTTAAAACATCCTATTCTATCCTAAATCTAAGAAAATAAATGCCACTATCCTATGCATGTGCCATGATCTCGAGTTGCGATGTCGTCGTCAGCCGTACAAGAATGCCTTGCCTTAACCTGAAAAATGTAGTACCACATGGCTTGAGTATTTAAAGGAATACTCAGTAAGTGACCCCACTATTGGGGTTAAATGCAACAATCACATGCAATGAAATGATGGGACCTATCTTTCGTTTCATTTCGTTTCGTTCCGTTTCTTTTTCGTTTCGTTTCGTTTCATTTCGTTTTCCCAACGGTGTAATCCTAACAGGTAATCGTGGACGTGTACCATATACTCTACACGCAGCCCATATGTGCAAGTATGGGCTCACCAGCTAGTTCGCACACCGCTGGGCCACTGTCCCTAGCCGGTGGGCATGCTCTAGGGGCCCACCAAGACCCGTTAAAACTAAAACAGTCACGGCAGCGCTATGCGGAGCATAATGATCGTTGTCCTGCCATTTGGATGTACGCGTCCGTACCCTCGTGATGGGATAGGGGTATCCCCCAAATGCATGATCACACAATATGCACGAGGTCCCACTAGTCCTACAGTCATCATTTAATGAACATAACCCCGTGTCACGTTTTCATGCTTACATGTCATTCTCATTCTCATTTCGTTACATATCATACATATTCCTAGCGGGGTTATGTATCATGCAATTTACCGTATTTCATGTCATACAATTCATTCAGTTACATTCCAATACTCATATAACAAGCCATAATCGTACAAGGGCCACACGTCGTCACATGCATTCATATCACATCAACTAAGCAGCATGCATAACATACATTCACGTTCACATGATTTCGTACTTAAGCACAATAATCTAGCATACAATGTACCATATCATAAACAGGTCATAACATAAACCCTTCTATCGTTCTCTAACTTACCATAACACTATCGTTCTATCATTCTATCACAAACCTATCCCTTTCTACCCATAACCTAACCGTGTTCTTTCATCAATCTATCCTATCCATAGCACTCCGGTATGTAGCCTGACCTTAACGTTTCATGAACGTAACTTACTTCTATCATTATATTTTGTTTTGTGCATCCTTCTCGTATCCTATCTCAAACATATCCTTGAACACATCGTACCATAATTATTATCATACAAATCAGATATAATAACATAACATAACATAACATATAGGAAGCATATCGATCCACAGATAATTCACACATATCAATATATATGACACGTACAGAACCACAGGGCATGTGTCAACATCAAATATAACCATGCCGATAGGTAAGGTCACTTACTTGGCTAGCTTAAGTCGTTGTCACGTATATATCCTTACTGAAAGTTCGATTCCGTCCTTTGAAATCCAAGTCAACCTATGTTAGTTCATGACATCAGTTTCAATTTGAACTCTATAAAATTATTTCTCTAATTTAGATTGGCCATCGTAAAATTCTGATATTTCGTGTTAGACAAAATTTAAAGGAGCTCACTGCACTCTGATATTTCCTATTTTACTCTTAAATCCGATAACACAAATCTTTCCTCAATCTTTCATCTTCTTTTGTAATTATTTTTAAGAAGGTATTATTCAATTTGTTAATCTATTCCTACTCCCAAATCTTTCCTTTTTATTTTTATTATTATTTTTCTTTTCAGTTAACAGTGTTCTGTATTTCTATCTCTATCTCATTTTTTCTTTTTTTCTTATTTCCTTTGTCTTCTTTCTGATTTAGTTAACAATTATATTCCTAGCTTCTAATTTAATCATTCATTTAGTTATATTCTTTTCCTATAATTGATTCAGTAAATCTAAATCATTGCAACAATTTAATAGATCTAAAATATAATTGGTTTTGATTTCTTAAACTCATACATAATTCTTTTCATTTAATCTCTAATTCAAAACTAAATAATTGTAACCAAATTAATATTATTTAATAAAATAAAAGGAAGATTTAACATACTGACCTCTTCAAATGACATATCTCCTCCGGCGGGCAGAGCTAGTCTGCTTAAACCTTTTGTTTTCTTTTACTATTTGTTTTTGTAGAAATGAAAATTCTGGGTAAATCTGCAGTTGTTTTTACAGAAAAGAGATTCGTGATTTGTTGCAAGATTTATTTTTAGGGAAGGAGTGGTGAGAGATTGAAGGAAGGAGGAGGGATGGTTACCAAATGTTTTTCTTCTTTTAATTTTATTATTTTATTATTTTAACTATTTTTTTATAATTATTTTTATTTCTTTATTTCTTTATTTATTTTTGGGCTATTACACCTTGCCTTAAGCTGAAAAATGTAGCAGCACATGGCTTGAGTATGTAAAGAAATACTCAGTAAGTGACCCCACTATTGGGGTTAAATGCAACAATCACATGCAATGAAATGATGGGACCTATCTTTCGTTTTGTGTCGTTTCGTTTTTCCTACGGTGTAATCCTAACAGGTAATCATGGACGTGGACGTGTACCATATACTCTACACGCAGCCCATACGTGCGAGTATGGGCTCACCAGCTAGTTCGCACACCGCTGGGCCACTGTCCCTAGCCGGTGGGTATGCTCTGGGAGCCCTTATACCGGGACCCGTTAAAACTAGAACCGTCACGGCAGCGCTATGCAAACCATAACGATCGTTGTCCTCCCATTGGATGTACGCATCCGTACCCTCGTGATGGGATAGGGGTATCCCCCCAAATGCATGAGCACACAATATGCATGAGGTCCAACTAGTCCTACAGGTATCATTAATGAACATAACCCCCTGTCACGTTTTCATGCTTACATGTCATTCTCATTCTCATTTCTTTACATATCATACATATTCCTAACGGGGTTATGTTTCATGCAATTTATCGTATTTCATATCATACAATTCATGCAGTTACATTCAAATATTCATACAAACAAGCCATAATCGTTCAAGGACCACACATCGTTACATGCATTACACATCACATCAGACTAAAAGCATACATTCACGTTCACATAACTACGTACTTAAGCACAATAATCTAGCATACAATGCATCATATCATAAACAAGTCATAATGTAAACACTTCATAGTCATATCGTTCTCTAACTTACCATAGCCTTAACGTTCTTATACCTATCACAGACGTATCATTACGTCATGTACCTTAGTCATATCGTCACAAGAACGTACCCTAACGCTATCGTTCTATCAATCTATCACAAACCTATCCCTTTCTACCCATAACCTAACCGTATTCTTTCATCAATCTCTCCTATCCATAGCACTCCGGTATGTAACCTAACCTTAACGTTTCATGAACGTATCTTACGTCTATCGTTACATTTCGTTTTATGCATCCTTCTCGTATCCTATCTCAAACATATCCTTGAGCACATCGTACCATAATTATTATCATACAAACCACATACAATAACATAGCATGACATATAGGAAGCATATCGATCCACAGACAATTCACACATATATGACACGTGCAGAACCACAGGGCACGTGTCAACATCAAATATAACCATGCCGATAGTAAGGTCACTTACCTGGCTAGCTTAAGTCGTTGTCACAAATATATCTTTAATGAAAGTTCAATTCCGTTCTTTGAAATCCGAGTCAACCTATGTGAGCCCATGACATTATTTTCAAGTTTGAACTCTACAACATTATTTCTCTAATTTATATTGGTTCATTGTTAAAAGTCTGAAATGTTATATATCTATTATTATATTTTTATTAAAAATCTTATTTTTCGTGGTTACTCTTATATAAGAAAGTAGATACACATAATTTAAGTTATTCTGGGCTTTATTACTCTCTATATACCCTCTGTATTTACCCTTCCCTCTTTATTTAGTTTGTGGTTTTTAATTCCCAAATCTTTTTTTTATTTGTTGCCTTTTAATTCTGTTCTCATATATTCCAAATTTCCAGTTGATGGCTGTTTCCAAATCTTTTCTTATCTCAGTGTTTCCTATTTCCTTATCTCAATTTTTTCTATTCAGAAGTTTTATTGGTCATCCTATCTTTAATCTATTCATTTGGCTACTAATATATTCATTTGGCTACTGATAAAAATTTAATCTAATATTACTCACGTGATTTACTGAAATTGTATAAATGATTGACATTTAGTTTCTAACTCTAGACCATTGTAATGATCCAATGAAGATCTAACTATAATTGGTTGTGATTTCTAAAAAAAAATAGGATAAAAGAAAATGAAGATTTAATATACAGTTGTTGGATTCATATCAGAATGACTCTTAGATCGAACTTGGAATCTATGATGGTCACTCTTAGATTCCAAGATTCACTCTAGAATTAGCTTGATCAAAACTAATTTAATGAATCGGTTTAAACATCAAACCAAAAGCAAGGTTTGAAAAAAAATAACACCAAAAGGTATCAAGAAAACACATAGGTTTTGTTTGTATTCAACAATGATCCTCAAGCATGAATAATGCCTTCAAATAGGCCAAAAAGATAACCCAAATATAATGAAGTTCATCTACCAACTACAAATTACAACCAAAGGCAAAGTCTTCTTATCAGTTTCCAATATCAGCCACTCCATTATTTTCTTGATTTGATATGTTAATGCTATAAAGATTTTTGGGCTCAAAAGTCTTTGTTTCAACTTTACATTAGCTAGCCTCTCAAGATGCAATGTATAGGCCTCTTGTATCTTCTTAGTCTTGCTTCTTGTTGTAATAGCCCGAAAAAATAATAACAACAACAATAATAATATAAATAAACAAATAAAAATAATTAAAAAAAATTTACCCACCTCTCTCCACTAACCGATCGTCCCAACGGCATCCTCTTTCCTCAACTCCACCCGATCACAGTTCATCAAAAAAATAAACAGAAAAAAAATGTCAGATTTGGGAAAAAGTAAAATGGTGTTTACAAGGATATGATGCAGATGTCAGATTTGGGAAAAAGTAAATGGTGTTTCGACAAGGATATGATGCAAATCTACCTGGAGAGATTTTGGTTATTATGGTAAAATCCTATCTCAGATTTCCTTTTTCCTTTATAGTTAAAGTTATAAGAAATCAATTTAGGATCAAATCTTCTTTCTTATTTTAGTGATCACGTAATAATAAGATCCCATATTCAATTAATTACATTTTTTTTTTGTTTGCATTGGAAGTGATAGGAAATAAGGTTAGAGCCAATAAAATTTTAGTTGGCAGATCCATAAATCGGTATGACAGTAGTCAAACAATTGATTAAAATTGGCCCACAATATCTGTTTACAGAATGAAAATAAATAGAGAATTAGAGTGTAACGACCCTAAATTTCCACATACTCAGAGTCGCTACTAACGTCTCATGCTCATCTATAATGCGGAAATATAACTCTTACATGAACATAATTGATAATGAAAATTTAAAAAAAAAACGTTTAAAACAACTTCTCCTCTGAAAAACACTGCCATGGTCTTCCGTGTTTAAATATGAAATACTGAAATTTAGAGAAACAAAAAAAAATACAAAATAATTTAAAACAATCAAATGCAAAACAACCTATTCTAACTTAAGACTAGAAATTTAAATATGAGTCTACCCTATGCACGTGCCACAGTCTCTGCTCGCGATGCCGCCGTCCTCCGTACAAGTGCACCTCGCCTTTACTTGAAAAATGATGTGGCACACGACCTGAGTATTTCAAAGAATACTCAGTAAGTGGCCACACTATAGGGGGCCATGCAAATGCAAACACATGCAATCATGATTTAGGGACCTATCTCTAATCATCTTAGGAGTGGCCTCTAGTCTCGGACAAATTGAATGTGTAGTACTTCCCTACACACGACTCACACGTGCGAGTGTGAGTCCCCAGGGCGCTCGCACACCCCCTGGACCCTCTGGTCAAGCTAATCTATAGCGACGTCCAGAGGTCAGCGGAACCCCATATCATCAAGCATCATAATCCACACATCATCATAACTCATACAATTATTTAGCCTATCCTATAGTAAGGCCACTTACCTGGTTAGCTTATACGGGTGTGACCAATTTATCCTTAATGAAAGTTCGATTTTTCCCTTTGTATCCAAGCCAACCTATAAGAATCCATAACATCAATTTCATGTTTAATTCTCAAACTCCTACAATAGTTCATGTGCTAAACTTCATGCGAGCATTAAATTATGAGTATTGAATATATATATATATATATATATATATCTTGGTATCCTTTTTTTTTTACTCTATATTTACCCTGTAAAATTGTTTCTGTTCACCAAATCTTCCATTTTCCTCCCCACTGTCTCTCTCTTTTCTTTCCTGTATTTAATTAGTTAAATATATATAATTTCCTTTCTTTTACCTCTTTCTTTTCTTCTTTTCTGTACTTAGTTAAATATATATATATATATATATATATATATATATATCTTGGTATCTTTTTTTTTTACTCTATATTTACCCTGTAAAATTGTTTCTGTTCACCAAATCTTCCATTTTCCTCCCCACTGTCTCCCTCTTTTCTTTCCTGTATTTAATTAGTTAAATATATATAATTTCCTTTCTTTTACCTCTTTCTTTTCTTCTTTTCTGTACTTAATTAAATATATATATATATATATTTTTTTTTTCTTTACCTCTCTCTCTATTTAATTCTTTTCAAACCTGTTTCGGTTTAATTCTTTTCCAAACCTCTTGTTTAATTCTTTTCTTCTCTGTTTAATTCTAACAGTTTAGTATATGAAGGGTTGATCTAATTCTCAATAATGGTACAAAGGAGAAGATCTATGATCTCATTCAAAGATCTGACATGATTTCTAACTACTAATTAACATCTAAATAACTGGGTAATGTAGGTGGAAATCTGATTCTAATTAATTCGATAAATGATTTTGAATTTTTTCTTTTCTTTACTTAAACTACTGTCATTAACCATTTCCAATCTATTTTAATTTTTTCTTGAGTAAAAATGGCTATGCATCCATCCATTATGATTTTCTTCTCTTTCCTCAAAATGATGATTCAATAGATGCAATTGACACAGCCAATTTTGATTTTCGATCCCATATCCAAAAATCTAAATAATTGAAAGAGAGATCTCAGATAACTTTTCTATCTCGTGCAAAAATAAAAGAAAATGAGATCTAACTTACCGATGACTTTTCTATCTCTTTCCATTCCTATTGTGAAGGCCATCTCCAATTCTTCTCTCCCAAAATCTGTGATCTTTCCTATGTTTCTTTCTCCCATTTTTCCCTTCCCAAAATCTGCCATTTTTGTTTCTGTTTCCTTTCTTGTTTCTTTTTTCGAGATCATTTTATGGTGGGAGGGATTGGGGAGATATTTGGGGAAGGTGGAGAGAGAGAGTCGATAATTTACTTTTTTATTTTATTTTATTTTATTTATAATTATTATTTACTTATTATTATTGTCTCTTTTTTTTTCTTTTTTTTTTTCGGGTCGTTACATTATCTACCCCTAAAAACAACTTTCGTCCTCGAAAGTCTCAAACTCTTGTACTAGCTCAGGATATTTTTCTATTAGTTCGTCCTCACGCTCCCACGTGGCTTCCTCGTTGTGATGATTCTGCCACAGTACCTTAACGAACGCAATATTCCTGTTGCGTAAGGTTTTTACTTCTCTAGCTAAAATTTTTACTAGTTTTTCCTTGTAGCTCAAATCTTCATTGAGTTGGAGTGGTTATAGTCTAATACGTGGATAGGGTCCGTAACGTACTTCCTCAGCATCGACACATGATGTCACGACCCGATTTTTGAGGCTTCAAAAAATCGAATCGTGACTAAAAGACGAAATCGAAAACAAACAAAAGGAAAATAAAAGAAAAGAAAACCAAAGTAAAAATATAAAAATACTTTGAATTAAAACAAAAGAGAGAAATTTTGTTTGTTAATTATTACAAAAGAAATTGCAAATATAAAATGAAATACAAAGGACTCTAAAATATCGAAAGGGGACTGACGCTCCGAAACGACCCCCTCTGTGACTGTACAGCTCTCAAACGCTCCTCTACCTCGACCAGCAGCCAGTGAACACCTGAGAAAAATAAATGAGAACGGGATGAGTATAAAAATTATACTCAGTAAGCCACCTACTTGTAGGCTCTCTTCGCATCTTAATTTAACAGAACTCCCATGGTTTCCTAATTCAGTTCTAGGACATCGGGTTCTAACCTTATTCTCTTGGGGCTTGCCCCTTGGGTTTCAACGGTTCATCGTCCTTTCATTAGTCACCTAGAGGTTCCTTATGCCAAGCTAATATGGTCGGTATCTCTCTATGAGGCGCTACCTCTACATGGCTATCTAGGACTACATGGTATCTAGCCTAGGGGTGTGCTGAATACCCCTACGCCCATATAGTCCTCCTATGGGGGGCGCAACCCAACCCGTTCTCATGCAGCTAATGGGCTGTACGACGTGGGGACACATTTCTCATGCGAAATGGCTAAGAGCAGTAAGGACTGATCAGGGACCCTTGGTCCTCCCACGAAGCTATAGATACCGTTCTCACGCTAGCAATCTATGAACCCTCCTAGGTACTTTCTTGCCGTGGTAAACCGCTAAGTTTCTAGGGGAAAATTAAGTCTGTCTAGAGCGGCATATCGCTCCTAACAGAAATTCCCTAATCTTATCATAGAAATGGGCCCTAGCAATTAACAGAGGGTGCATGCAATCTTCTTCTAACATCATAGTATGTAATTCATGCAAACTAGGCATACCGGCTCAACGGGGCGATGACCTCCATCAAGCACCCAGAGCACGAAGTTCGCGTTCAATGGGGCGAATTCGTCCTTCAAGCACCCGAAACCCGGCATACACAATTCTAACATAAATTAAACGCATGCATACGTACAACGGAAGCTTAAGGCATACAAGTAACACTCAGATAATTCACCCAACACATCATAACAATCCATCTAATTAATCTCATTCATGGAGAGCTAATTTAAGGAAAAATTACTAACATGCATACATACAATCCAAGCGAACCCTACAAGTATTTCTTCTTAAATACTGGGTGGTGACTTACCTGGTTGACACGTGCCCTTTCGCTAGCGTTTCTTTGCCCGTGAGGTGTCCAAAAATATTGATTTCTTTAAATTAGGTCCCTATTCACGTAAGAACAGTATTAGAACTGGAATCGGAACAAAAATCAGGCAAACAGAAAGCAACCGGGCCAAATTGGCCGTTCCATGCGCGCTCACGCGCCAGCAGCACGCTGGGAGTGCATGGCCACGCGCGCGGGAAGGCGCCAATCGCAGGCTGCACGCGCGCCCGCCTCCGCATAGTCGTGGGTCGGCCGGTCCGATCGGCTCGGCTCGCGTCGCGGTTCGGCCCGGCTTGCGGGCGACACGTGTCGACGCATCGCTGGAGCTGCGTTGCTCCAACCGATGGTCAACGCGTGTCCGGCGCCTGTCGTAGCCGTCCGCCGCTCGCCGGCCGACTCCTTTCTTCTTCTTCTTCTTTTTTTCTTCTTCTTCTCCTTTCTTCTCTGCCCTCTGAAAATCGAAACACAACCTTCTTTTCCGATTTTCATATCTTTCGATCCGTAGATCGGATCTACATGATTCCTTCGACAAAGTTTTAGATCGTGTTACTAGCTACGTCCTCGTATTTTTTTCGTAATTTTTTTATTAACTACCAGACGAGTTAAGAAGATTGGAATTTCGCTCACCATTCTCGGACGACTCTCGGATCTCCGCCTTCGGGTTGAGGTCTCGGCCAAACTTCTTCACAGATCATGTGTAGAGTTGTTCCTAGATGAATATATCAAGATTTCAGATCTTGATTCACAAAGGGAAAACCGTAGATCTGAGAAAACGTTCAAGATCCTTACCTTGCGGGTTTTTCGACTTCTTGATGTCAAATGGGACTCCAGCCACCCACATTCTCTTTTCCCTTCCAAGAAAGTCTCTTTGCATGATCTTCACCTCCTTGCATCATGATCCTCACCGGAATAGACTCCGACGGTAGTTTTCGGTGAGTCTTCCGGCGGTTCATCATTTCTCCTCTCTCTAGGTTCTCTCTACCCCTTTCTCTCACTATCTCTCTTTTGCAGTATTATGGATGGGGTTTCGTTTGGACCCCTTAGGTGGTTGGAGGGGCAAATTTACCTATTTGCCCCCTCTCGACTTTTCCTTCTTTTTTTTTTTCTTTCTTTTCTATTTCTATTTCCCTTTCTTCGGGTATTACACATGAAATGCATCGTGTACTCCTGAGTGGGCTAGAGGTAGGGCTAACTTATACGCTACTGGACCAACTCGCTCTAGGATCTCGAATGGTCCAATGAATTTAGGACTTAACTTGCCCCTACGTTCTGTAATAGCCTAAAAATAAATAAAGAAATAAACGAATAAAAATAATTATAAAAATAGTTAAAATTATAATAATAAATAAATAAATTAATTAATTAAAAAAAAAAAAAAAAAAAAAAAAAAAAAAAACCTTTCCCCCACCTCTCTCCACTAACCTCTCATCCCTCCCCACAATTATCTCTCCTCAACCTATCCTTAAGCCAGCAAGTTACTGCAAAAAAAAAAAAAAAAAAAAAAAAAAAGAAACAGAAAATCAATAATCGTAAGATTTACTTGAGATAAAAAAAGAGAATGACCTTTACCCAATTGAGATTCACGGGATATTTACATGAAGATAGATCTGATCAACAAGGTATATATTAAATCTTTATTTGTTTTTATCCTATTTTTTTTTTTGAAATCACATTCACTGGAGATTTACATGAAGATAGATTTGATCAACAAGGTATATATTAAATCTTTATTTGTTTTTATCCTATTTTTTTTTAAATCACACCTAGATCTTCATTGAATTATTAGAATGATGTGAGTTAGAAACTAAATGTCAATGGTTCTAGTCAATCACGTCAGATTAGTAATGTTATATTAAATTTTTATCGGTAGCGAAGTGAATAGATTAAAGATAGAATGTCCCAAAAAAAAAAAAAACTTCTGAATAGGAAACACTGAGATAAGGAAGGATTCAAGGATTTGGAAACAGAGTTCACTGGAAATTTGCAAGGCATGACAACAGAATTAAAAGGAAACATATAAGAATTAAAAATCACAAACTAAATATAGAGGGAAAAAGGTAAACACAGAGTGTAAATACAGTCAGAGATAATTAAAAGGAAGAAAATACAGTAAGAGACAGAGAGGGAAGACTGTGAATATAATTGAAAATTATGTGGAAAATGTTAAAAGGGTATTAAACACCATCAGAGAAAATAGAATATCTGGGAAATTTTAATGAGTATTAAATGGGTTGTATGAAAATAATACTATAACAAACATATATAAATATTTCAACACCTAATTCAAGCAAAGACTCTAACGTTCACATGAAGTATAACACATGGGTCAACATAAATTAGAGAAATAATTTTATAGAGTTCAAACCTGAAACTAATGTCATGGGCTCATATAGGTTGACTCGGATTTCGAAGGACGGAATCGAACTTGAATTAAAGATATATTCGTGACAACGACTTAAGCTGGCCAGGTAAGTGACCTTACTATCGGCATGGTTATATTTGATATTGACACGTGCCCTGTGGTTCGGCACGCGTCATATATATTGATATGTGTGAATTGTCTGTGGATCGATATGCTTCCTATATGTTATGTTATGCTATATAATATGTGGATTGTATGATAATAATTATGGTACGATGTGCTCTAGGAGATGTTTGAGATAGGATACGAGAAGGATGCACAAAACAAAATGTAACGATAGGAGTAAGATACGTTCACGAAACGTTAGGTTAGGTTACATACCGGAGTGCTATGGATAGGAGAGATTGATGAAAGAATACGGTTAGGTTATGGGTAGAAAGGGATAGGTTTGTGATAGATTGATAGAACGATGGCGTTAGGATACGTTCTGGTGATGATATGACTAAGATACGTCACGTAATGATATGTCTGTGATAGGTATAAGAACGTTAAGGCTATGATAAGTTAGAGAACGATATGACTATGAAGTGTTTACGTTATGACTTGGTTATGATATGATCCATTGTATGCTAGATTATTGTGCTTAAGTACGAAATCATGTGAACGTGAATGTATGTTATTTATGCTGCTTAGTTGATGTGATATGAATGCATGTGACGATGTGTGGCCCTTGTACGATTATGGCTTGTTGTATGGGTATTGGAATGTAACTGAATGAATTGTATGACATGAAATACGGTAAATTGCACGATACATAACCCCGCTAGGAATATGTATGATATGTAACGAAATGAGAATGAGAATGACATGTAAGCATGAAAACGTGGCGCGGGGTTATGCTCATTAAATGATGACTGTAGGACTAGTGGGACCTCATGCATATTGTGTGTTCATGCATTTGGGGGGATACCCCTATCCCATCACGAGGGTACGGACGCGTACATCCAAATGGCAGGACAACGATCGTTATGCTCCGCATAGCGCTGCCGTGACGGTTTTAGTTTTAACGGGTCCCGGTGGGCCCCTAGAGCATGCCCACCGGCTAGGAACAGTGGCCCAGCGGTGTGCGAACTAGCTGGTGAGCCCATACTCGCACGTATGGGCTGCGTGTAGAGTATATGGTACACGTCCACAATTACCTGTTAGGATTACACCGTTGGGAAAACGAAATGAAACGAAACGAAACGAAAAAGGAACGTAATGAAACGAAACGAAACGAAAGATAGGTCCCTTCATTTTATTGCATGTGATTGTTGCATTTACCCCAATAGTGGGGTCACTTACTGAGTATTTCTTTAAATACTCAGGCCATGTGCTACTACATTTTTCAGGTTAAGGCAAGGCATTCCTGTACGGCTGACGACGGCATCGCAACTCGAGATCATGGCACATGCATAGGCTAGTGGTATTTATTTTCCTAGACTTAGGATAGAATAGGATGTTTTAAACTTAAATGCTTATTTATTTTATTTCGGGTCTTTTGTTGTGTCGTTTTAAAGATGTTTTCGAAACACGTAAGTCTATGGCTGTGTTTTTAAGTTAAAGGTTATGTTTTATGGAATTTAAATGAAGTCTTCCGCATTCAATGTTTATGGTATGTATACAGTAGCGACCTTAAATTAAGTGGAAAATTTTGGGTCGTTACACGTTCGAACCTCAAGACACCTTTCATAGGTGCCACCTTGAGGAATACTAGGTCCCCTATCTCAAACTCCAGGCTTCTACGCATTACATCGGCGTAGCTTTTCTGTCTGCTTTCAGCGATACGCATCCTTGCTCGAATTTTCTGGACAACCTCATTGGTGAGTCGAACCAGCTTGGGTCCTACTAACTCTCTCTTGCCTACTTCATCCCAGTATAGTGGGGACCTACACCGTTTTTCGTATCGGGCCTCAAACGGTGCCATTCCAATAGTTGCTTGGAAGCTGTTATTATACGAGAATTCCATCCGGTGGAGTTTGGAATCCTAACTTCCCTTAAAATCTAGTATGCAAGCACGTATCATGTCCTCTAGAATTTAGTTTAAACGCTCCGTTTGTCTATCTGTTTAGGGGTTAAAGGTAGTACTAAAGTCGAGGCGGGTACCCAGCGCTTTTTAAAGTCCGCGCCAGAATGCTACCGTAAAGCGTGAATCCCAATCTGACACTATAGACACTAGGACTCCATGTAGTCTTAATTCTTTCACATACAGTTGTGCCCATTTTCAACTGTATATGTAGCTTTCCCAGGTAGGAAGTGTGCCAATTTGGTCAACCTATCGACAACTATCCAGATCACTATATATGCTTTGTGCGTTTTGGGTAATCCTACTATGAAATCCATTGCTATGTTTTTCCACTTCCACTCTGGTATGCTTAGGGGCTACAACAACCCCATTGCCTTTTGTTTAGGAACTTTCACTTGTTGACGAACTAAGCACTTGCTCACAAACTCGGTCACGTCCCTCTTCATGCTCTTCCACCAAAAGTGTTGTTTTAAATCTTGGTACATCTTAGTACCTCCTGGGTGCATGGCAAATGGCGAGTTGTGAGCTTCATTAATATTTCTTTCCTTAGCTCCTCTATAGTTGAGACATATAGGCGCCCCTGATACAATAGCCCTTCATCTCAGATCTTCGAGAATCCATTTACTAGACTCTCAGCTAGCTGGCTTAAGACTTTCTGTAGGTTTGGCTCCTCTCGTTGGGAGGTAACCACTCTTTGCCCAAGTGTAGGTTGCACTGTAAGTCGGACCCGTTATGCTATGACTCTCTCGGTCGCTACAACTATGTTGGCTCCCTCGAATTTTCTTTGTACCCTTACTTCCCTCGTAATGAGGGCCGAAGAGTGGGCCGCCTTTCTACTAAATGCGTCTGCGACCACATTTGCTTTTCTAGGGTGGTACTGGATATCTACATCGTAGTCCTCCACCAATTCTAACAACCTTCTCTGTCTCATATTTAACTCTTTCTAGGTGAAGAAATATTTAAAATCTTGTGGTCAGTTAAACTTTGAATTTTCTCTCCATACAAGTAGTGTCACAAAATTTTCAGCGCGAACACTACAACGGCGAACTCCAGGTCGTGGGTAAGGTAATTATCTTCGTATTCTTTTGGTTGACGGGACGCGTATGCAACAACTTTACCGTGTTGCATTAACACACATCCTAGTCCATTCTTTAACGACGTCACCATAGATTATGTACTCTTCAGAGATCTCGGGTACCGTGAGTACCGAGACGGTTACCAATCTCTCTTTTAGGTTTTAGAAGCTTGCCTCACAAGCATCATTTCATATAAATGGTACCCCTTTTCTCGTTAGTTGTGTCAAAGGCGAGGCTATTCTAGCGAAGTGCTACACGAACCTTCGATAGTATCTCGCTAGTCCAAGAAACTCTGTACTGGTGTTACCAGAGTTGGGCGTTCCTACTTCGTGACCGCTTGATCTTAGTAGGATCTACGGATACTCCATCCTTTGTCGCCACGTATCCTAGGAAAGAGAATTATCATAACCAAAATTCACACTATGAGAACTTGGCATACAACTTGTTCTTTCTTAGGGCGCTAGGACTTTTCAGAGGTGTTCCTAGTATTCCAAGTCTATTTTCGAGTACACTAGGATGTCATCAATGAGCACG
>CM031890.1:6901973-6926122 GCA_018691285.1 Cucurbita argyrosperma subsp. sororia | reverse complement strand
GGGAAGGAGTGGTGAGAGATTGAAGGAAGGAGGAGGGATGGTTACCAAATGTTTTTCTTCTTTTAATTTTTATTTATTTATTTATTATTTTATTATTTTAACTATTTTTTATAATTATTTTTATTTCTTTATTTCTTTATTTATTTTTGGGCTATTACACCTTGCCTTAAGCTGAAAAATGTAGCAGCACATGGCTTGAGTATTTAAAGAAATACTCAGTAAGTGACCCCACTATTGGGGGTAAATGCAACAATCACATGCAATGAAATGATGGGATCTATCTTTCGTTTTGTTTCGTTTCGTTTTCCCTACGGTGTAATCCTAACAGGTAATCGTGGACGTGGACGTGTACCATATACTCTACACGCAGCCCATACGTGCGAGTATGGGCTCACCAGCTAGTTCGCACACCGCTGGGCCACTGTCCCTAGCCGGTGGGTATGCTCTGGGAGCCCTTATACCGGGACCCGTTAAAACTAGAACTGTCACGGCAGCGCTATGCAAACCATAACGATCGTTGTCCTCCCATTGGATGTACGCGTCCGTACCCTCGTGATGGGATAGGGGTATCCCCCCAAATGCATGAGGTCCAACTAGTCCTACAGGTATCATTAATGAACATAACCCCCTGTCACGTTTTCATGCTTACATGTCATTCTCATTCTCATTTCTTTACATATCATACATATTCCTAACGGGGTTATGTTTCATGCAATTTACCATTTTTCATGCCATACAATTCATGCAGTTACATTCAAATATTCATACAAACAAGCCATAATCGTTCAAGGACCACACATCGTTACATGCATTACACATCACATCAGACTAAAAGCATACATTCACGTTCACATAACTACGTACTTAAGCACAATAATCTAGCATACAATGCATCATATCATAAACAAGTCATAATGTAAACACTTCATAGTCATATCGTTCTCTAACTTACCATAGCCTTAACGTTCTTATACCTATCACAGACGTATCATTACGTCATGTACCTTAGTCATATCGTCACAAGAACGTACCCTAACGCTATCGTTCTATCAATCTATCACAAACCCATCCCTTTCTACCCATAACCTAACCATATTCTTTCATCAATCTCTCCTATCCATAGCACTGCGGTATGTAACCTAACCTTAACGTTTCATGAACGTATCTTACGTCTATCGTTACATTTCGTTTTATGCATTCTTCTCGTATCCTATCTCAAACATATCCTTGAGCACATCGTACCATAATTATTATCATACAAACCACATATAATAACATAGCATAACATATAGGAAGCATATCGATCCACAGACAATTCACACATATATGACACGTGCAGAACCATAGGGCACGTGTCAACATCAAATATAACCATGCCGATAGTAAGGTCACTTACCTGGCTAGCTTAAGTCGTTGTCACAAATATATCTTTAATGAAAGTTCGATTCCGTTCTTTGAAATCTGAGTCAACCTATGTGAGCCCATGACATTATTTTCAAGTTTGAACCCTACAACATTATTTCTCTAATTTACATTGGTTCATTGTTAAAAGTCTGAAATGTTATATATCTATTATTATATTTTTATTAAAAATCTTATTTTTCGTGGTTACTCTTATATAAGAAAGTAGATACACATAATTTAAGTTATTCTGGGCTTTATTACTCTCTATATACCCTCTGTATTTACCCTTCCCTCTTTATTTAGTTTGTGGTTTTTAATTCCCAAATCTTTTTTTTATTTGTTGCCTTTTAATTCTGTTCTCATATATTCCAAATTTCCAGTTGATGGCTGTTTCCAAATCTTTCCTTATCTCAGTGTTTCCTATTTCCTTATCTCAATTTTTTCTATTCACAAGTTTTATTGGTCATCCTATCTTTAATCTATTCATTTGGCTACTAATATATTCATTTGGCTACTGATAAAAATTTAATCTAATATTACTCATTTGACGTGATTTACTGGAATCGTATAAATGATTGACATTTAGTTTCTAACTCTAGACCATTGTAATGATCCAATGAAGATCTAACTATAATTGGTTGTGATTTCTAAAAAAAAAAATAGGATAAAAGAAAATGAAGATTTAATATATACCTTATGGATCACATCTATCTTCACGTAAATCTGCGAATCTCAACTAGGTAAAGGTCATTCTGACGATTGTTGTTTTTTTTTTTTTTTTTTTTTTTTTGTTTCTTTTTGCTAACTGTCACTCTCTCACGTAAGAATGGGTTGAGGAGAGATAATTGTTGGAAGGGATGAGAGGTTAGTGGAGAAAAGAGGGGAAATGTTGTTTTTTTATTTAGTTATTTATTTATTTATTTATTTATTATTATTTTAACTATTTTTTATAATTATTTTTATTTGTTTATTTCTTTGTTTATTTTTGGGCTATTACAATTTCTATTCACAAAATATATTCTTGTTCCAAAGTTTTAGAATTTGAAAAAGTGCTAGTCGGTGATGTGTACCTTTTTGAATGCTCTTTTTCTTCCTTCAATTGGTCTTCAATTTTGAGGGCAGAATGATAGATGTCTTCCAAATATGGTGGTGGATTTCTGTCAACAAAATGAGCAATTTCTCGATTCAAACCTCCAAGGAATCTAGAAATGGTATCTTCTTCTTCTAACATTTTCTCTTTCCATCATAGTCTCCATCTCTTGATAATATTCCGCCACACTTTTTGTTCCTTGCCTCAAACCTTGCAATTTAGTTTTCAAATTTCTTTCATAATGTTTTGGAACATACCTTATTCACATGGCTTATTTAAGTTCTTCCCAAGTCTCTATTGGATCCTCCTCTTTTCTTCTTCTCTCGGATTTGAGATGTTGGTACCAATAACCAGCATGATTGGTAAATTCGGCAATAGCAAGTCTCATCTTCTTATTTTCACTATAGGTGTTGCAATCAAACACATGTTTTATCTTTCTTTCCCATTGCAAGTATGCCTCAGAATCTGCCGTCCCACAAAAGGGTGGAATTTTGAGTTTAACTCCCCCATCTCTATCTTCATGTACTCTTTCCATTCTTCTAGGTTGCATAATAGTTGCATGGTCATTTCTTCATCTCCATCTACCATCAACTTGTCTTTCTTGTACTACTATACCTTCATCTTCTTGTAATGTTCGTTCTTGTCTTTGTTGTTGCGCCCTTCTTTCTTGTCTATCTTTCATCATCATTTCCATCATACCTTGAATTGCTTGAAGAATGGTTGTATTAAGATCTGGTACTAGTGGTATTGCTTCTCCATTATGTGACATTTTGTTATCAAGGGACCTCTCCGCACTTCTCACAAAAATTTCACTTGGGGACACTCGTGTTTAACACTCAAAGGTAGGCGCTTTTAGTACTAGGTCAAAAATGTAAAGGCTGACTTTTTTTTTTTTTTTTTTTTTTTTTGGTGCAATCTTGCTTTAAGCTTGATTATAACCAATTTAACGATCAATTCAAACAAGCTAAGACTAGTACCTCAAGGATCAAGAGCTTGAAAATAAATGATAAGAACTGAATATATATATATATATATATATATTTTTTTTCTCAGAACTGATTTTCTTTTTTTTTTTTACTACAAATTTTTTTTCTTTTTTTTCTACCGATTCTTCTTTCTTTCTTTCTTTTTTTTTTTTTCCGATAATCTGAGAGAGAAAAAAAAAATTGATACAAAAAAATAACAATAAAAATATTCACCTCTAGAGTAGCCAAAGAACGTCGACCAAATGCTCTGATACCAAATGATAAGCGCCTACAATGCTGAAATTTGCAAAGCTAGAGGTCCTTCTAGAATCCTTGCAAAACGTTCACAGAGAAAGCTAACTTAACGAATTGATTCCAACCAAGAGCTGGTTAGAAAATGAATGACTCTTAGATCGAACTTGGAATCTATGATGGTCACTCCTAGATACCAAGATCATTCACTCCAGAATTAGCTTGATCAAAACTAATTCAATTAATCAGTTTAAACATCAAACCTAAAGCAAGGTTTGAAAAAGAATAACATCAAAAGGGTATCAAGAAAACACAAAGGTTCGGTCCGTATTCAACAATTCATCGCCAAACATGAATATTACATGCCTTTAAATAGGCCCAAAAGATAACCCTAACATAATAAAGTTCAACCACCAACTACAAATGCTATTAAATAAAAACTGAAGAAAATAAGGCATTCATACAAAGTATTATTAAATGCTATTAAATAAGAATTGAAGAAAATAAGGCATTCATAAATTGTCTTAATTGGTAATTCAATTACCAATGGCAAGTCTTCTAATTACTTTCCAATGTTAGCCACTCCATTATTTTCTTGATTTGATATTTGAATCTTCTTTGTATTGCTTCTTGTAATGGCTCGTTCGGGTACATGGAAGTGATCAGTTAATGGATTCATATCATAACCTATACGCTACTGGATCAATTCGTTCTAGAATCTCGAATAGTCCAATGAATTTAGGACTTAACTTGCCCGTACGTCCGAATCTCAAGACTCATAGGTACCACCTTGAGGAATACTAGGTCCCTTGTCTCGAAGTCTAAGCTTCTACGCCTTACATCGGCGTAGCTTTTCTGTCTACTTTTAGCGATACACATCCTCGCTCGAATTTTCTGGACAGCCTCATTGGTTAGTCGAACCAGCTCGGGTCCTACTAACTTCTCTTTCGCCTACTTCGTCCCAACATAGTGGGAACCTACATCATTTCCCATATAGGGCCTCAAATGAGAATTCCATGAGGTGGAGTTTGGAACCCCAACTTTCCTTAAAATCTAGTACGCAAGCACGTAACATGTCCTCTAGAATTCGGTTTAAACTCTCCGTTTGTCCATCTGTTTGGGGGTGGAAGGCGGTACTAAATTTGAGGCGGGTACCCAGTGCCTTTTGAAGTCCGAGCTAGAATGCTGATGTAAAGCGTGGGTCCCGATCCGACACTATAGATACTGGGACTCCATGTAGTCTTACTATTTCTTTCACATACAACTGTGCCCAATTGTCAATTGTATATGTAGCTTTCCCAAGTAGGAAGTGTGCCGACTTGGTCAACCTATCGACAACTACCCGATCATTGTATAGCCTTTAAGCATTTTGGGTAATCCTACTTGCTATGTTTTCCCACTTCTACTCTAGTATGCTTAGGGGCTGCAACAACCCCCCCCCCCCCCCCCCCCCCCCCCGCCTTTTGTCTAGGAGCTTTCACTTGCTCACAAACTCGGTCACGTCCCTCTTCATTCTCTTCCACTAGAAGTGTTGTTTCAAATCTACATCTTAGTACCTCCTGGGAGCATGAAAAATGGCGAGTTGTGAGCTTCGTCAGTATTTCTTTCCTTAGCTCCTTTATTGTCGAGACATATAGGCGTCCCCTGATACAATAGCCCTTCATCTGAGGTCTTCGAGAATCCATCTACTAGACTCTCGACTAGCTGGCTTAAGACTTTTTGTAGGTTTGGATCCTCTCGTTGGGAGGTAATCATTCTTTGCCTAAGCGTAGGTTGCACTGTAAGTCGTGCCAGTTGTGCTATGACTCTCTCGCTCACTACAACTACATTGGCTCGCTCGAATTTTCTTTGTACCCATACTTCCCTCGTAATGAGGGTTGAAGAGTGGGTTGTCTTTCTACTCAAAGCGTCTGCGACCACGTTTACTTTTCTAGGGTGGTATTGAATATCTACATCGTAGTCCTTCATTAATTTTAGCCACCTTCTCTGCCTCATATTTTAACTCTTTCTGGGTGAAGAAATATTTTAAACTCTTGTGGTCGGTAAAACTTTGAATTTTCTCTCCATACAGGTAGTGTCACCAAATTTTCAGCATGAACACTACAGCGGCCAACTCCAGGTCGTAGGTAGGGTAATTATCTTCGTATTCTTTTAGTTGACGAGACACGTATGCAACAACTTTACCGTGTTGTCTTAACACACATCCTAGTCCGTTCTTTGAAGGCGTCACTATAGATTACGTACTCTTCTGAGATCTCGGGTACCGTGAGTACTGGGGCGGTTACCAATCTCTCTTTTAAGTCCTAAAAGCTTGCCTCACAAGCATCATGATAAGGCAACCCTAACCCTCAGCCCAACGATCCAAACTTTTGTTGAAGCAAGAACCCTTGAATCAAAGTAATTAACACCTCCTTATACGAAATTTGGATCAACCAAAAGATAAGGCTAGAATTAGATTACCTCTTACGATCGAAGATCTAGAAGCAAGATTTGGAAACCTAGTTCTAAATTGAGTCACTCCACAATCGAACTTGATCAAGGCTTGATTGAATGACTCGGGTGCAATTCTACCACAAGAATTGCTTGAAACTTAGAAATGACAAATATGATCCTCGGATTTCTAAGAGAAACGTCTCAATTTGAGATCTGAATTACATTCATCCACCAATCTGAATTTTACATAACATATTGTGGGTATTTATAGTCTCCCGACAAAAGACATTTGTGGACGGGATTTATTTCCGATCCCCTTTAATCTCCACAAAAGAATAAGTCAAATTGACTATTTGACTTTTACATAATTTATGAAACTAAAAATAATTTTTTCTAACAAATGTTGATGTGCTCGAGTGGCTAATGCAACAGGTTCGAAATCAATTGAGCTCTCTGCGTATAGGTTCGAACTAATTTAAGAATGAATGTTTGTTGAATCTTCCTCGCCTTGGATCGTGTAATAGGTCTAGTTGGAACACTGTGTCAAAGGCGAGGCTATTCTAGTGAAGTCCTGCACGAACCTTCGATAGTATCTCGTTAGTCCCAAGAAACTCCGTACTGATGTTACCGTAGTTGGGCGTTCCTACTTTGTGACCGCTTTGACCTTAGTAGGATCTACGGATACTTCATCCTTTGTCACCATGTATCCTAGGAAAGAAACTTGTAGTGATCACCTAAATGCTGTCTTTGGTACGTCTTTTTCTTTTCTCTTTATTTAATGGTAACCTGACCGCAAATCTATCTTAGAAAATATCGTTGCCTCTGGTGAGAATATCACTTGTTTTGTTTTTGCGACAGTCTATACTAGCACGGTTTGTAGCTAGTCAATCCATGATTAATATTACGTCGAAGTCGGTCATCTTTATTACAATTAGGACTACGCTTAGAGTTTGGTCGGCTACTATAGTTTGGTCATTCTTTACTCTATCCTTAGTTACTATGTCTACCCTCTTAGGGCTGCTGGTCGACCATACATGCAATAAGGGTTCTAATTCAAACCCTGTCTTTGATCCCTCTCGAGGTGGGCTCTCTTCAGCCTCACCTCGTCTTCTACCTCTAATTGAAAGTCGTCTCCTTCCTTGTCTTACTTTTTTGCGTGGTCTAGGCAGCATGGTTCTAGAAACCAAGATAGCATGTCTTAAGTCTAAGGCTCATTACTTATGAAACTATACTATACATCACATATACAAAGTTCACATCATATTGCAAACAAAATTACTCAGCATGCAACACATCATATCATACTCTTAAATAAATACATGAAATATCACAACAATTTTAATAACATTAACATAAAAATGCATGCGAGTTCAAAAACGTTTCTCTTTTCTTATCTTTTGCAAGGCGTACTAACGGTGACGGAGCATCGAAGTTGGGACCATGGAACGTGCCAAGCCTACATCGTAGGCTAGTTTACAGAATCTAAAACCTAGAGCTCTGATACCAATTGTAACGACCCTAAATTTTCACATACTTAGAGTCACTACTAACGTCTCATGCTCATCTCTAATGCAGAATATAACTCTAAAAATGTTCATCTTTATTAGCGAAAAATTTTAAAACTTTAGAATACGTTAAAACTCTAGAAAACACTGTCGAACTTGCATGTTTCAAACATCATGCTAGAGTTCAAAATAAGATAAATTAATTACAAATTAAATAATTTAAATAAACGAAATGCAAAACACCCTATCCTGACCAAGACTAGGAATTTTAAATATGCAACTATATGCACAGGCCACAATCTCTGATCACGATGCCGCCGTCAACTGTACATGGACGCCTTGCCTTTACCTGAAAAAAATATAGCACACGGCTTGAGTATTTCGAAGAAATACTCAGTAAGTGACCCCACTATAGGGGTCATGCTAATGCGAACACATACAATCATGAATTAGGGACCTATCTCAAATCATCTTAAGGGTGGCCTCCAGTCCTGGACAAATTGGATGTGTAGTACTTCCCTACACACACTTACACATATGAGTGTGAATCCCTAGGGCGCTCGCACACCCACTGGACCCTCTGGTCAAACTAATTTGTAACGACGTCCAAAGGTTAGTAGAACCCCATAGTGTCATGCGCCTCTTGAACACCCTCATCTGTGTGCATTCGAACCTGTGCGCATTCACGCTCATCATACGGTGCGCTTCTGCACTCATCATCTCTAGGGGAAGTAGCCCTATGCTTATGAACATACAATATGCATGAGGTCCCTCTAAGTCCAATTATACATCTCTTCTGACACAACCCACTAGTCTCATCTCTTGGTTACACTATGTAACACGTGCTTGTGGATATTTACATTAATATCATTTTCATACTCTTAAGGTTGTGTCCTATGTCGATCTAATGACATGATGCAATATGGCAAGCAACATCATAAGACATGTTCAACGTGGAAAACATCATCATGTTAATAACATCGTTATGACAAAAAAAAAAAAAAAAAAAAAAATTGAGAGGTGAGAATGAGAGTTTCATTTGTGTAAATGAGTGTAAAAAGAGTGGCCTAAAATTCCTTGAGTGTATACTCATGAGAGAGTGTTGTGTGGTCCTTTGTATTTTCATAACTTATTTTTTGCAGCAAAGTTTCACAAATAGATTCGAGGACGAATCATCTTGAAGAAGTGGAGAATGATATGAACCAAGAGACATCAATCATATAATATGCTTCAATGAAGATGTGAAGAAAATATTGTTGAAATTATCAAAAGATATTTCAATTCATGCCACATTGAAGAAGAATGAAGTTTTATATTTTAAATTTTCGGTGGATTACAATTTAGAGTAACTTAGAGTTATTGTATTTCATTAATGTATTTTAAGACTTTTAGTTTACTTTAGGTTACAATTACATAATGGTTAATTATGACCATTAAGTATGAATGTTACTAACTCTTGGAATGCCTTTAGTAGTTTCATTTTGAGGCTATATAAAGCCATGTATGTTGTATTTGTAAGAAGATTTGGAAAATATAGTAAAAGAAGCACTTGTGCTTTTCTTTAGCCAATGGCTAAGTTTCTTTGCAATTCTATGTAGTTTAGGTTGCATGTAGAATCATTCAAGCTCGACATAATCAATCTTGCTTGTGGAGTGATTCGAATCTCAAACAAGTGTTTGAGATATTTGATCAACAAGAATCATTCAAGCTAGACATGATCGATCTTGCTTGTGGAGTGATTCGAATCTCAATCAAGTGTTCTTGCCTTGAGATATTCGATCAACAAGGTAATCCGAATCTTATTCTCCTCGTAGTGATTCCTTATCTTATCAATCATAATTCAAACAATCTTTAGCCTATCCTATAGTAAGGCCACTTACTTGGTTGGTCTTAGCAGGAGTATTCCCTAATTTAATTAACGTAAGCTCTCGTTCCTTGAGAGCTACTTCAAATGTTGTCGGAGTTCGCTTCCTATCACACGTTCGCTTCCTAGGTTGCATAATAGTTGCATGGTTATTTCTTCCTCTCCATCTTCCTTCAACTTGTCTTTCTTGTACTACAATACATTCATCTTCTTGTAATGTTCGTTCTTGTCTCTGTTGTTGTGCCCTTCTTTCTTGTCTATCTTCCATCATCATTTCCATCATACCTTGAATTGCTTGAAGAATGGTTGTATTAAGATTTGGTACTGGTGGCACTCCTTGTCCATTATGTGACATTTTGTTATCAAGGGACTTCTCCACACTACTCACAAAAATTTCACTCAAAGGTAGGCTTTTGGTATTAGGTTAAGAATGTAAAGGCTGGCTCTTTTTTTTTTTTTTTTTTTTTTTTTTGGTGCAATCTTGCTTGAAGCTCGATTATAACCAATTAAACGATCAATTCTAAAAGGCTAAGACTAATATCTCAAGGATCAAGAGCTTGAAAATAAATGATAAGAACTTAATATATATTTTTTTTTTCTCAGAACTAATTTTTTTTTTCTACTGATTCTTCTTTCTTTCTTTTTTTTTTTCCGATAATCTGAGAGAGGAAAAAAATTGATAGAAGTTCCGGAGTGAGTAGCTCGACTATCAAGCAGCTAATTCTCGGCCCTGCCACATATTACAGGTAACGTTGGAGACATCTCTATTTTGCCCCTTGGGAATCCTTAGAATTACCACTGCTTAGCTTTCGCCTCTGACCATCAAATGAAATGTGAATAACCGTTAGCTACTTTTCAAGACTCAACGAAAGAAGAATGAGACGGAACAGTGTACAGGGGAATGCATCTTTCTTCTTCTTTTACAGTGAAGGGAGAGCAACGAAAAATAACAATAAAGATATTTCACCTCTAGAGCGGCTAAAGAACGTCGACCAAATGCTTTGATACCAAATGATAAGCGTTTACAATGTTGGAATTTGCAAAGCTAGAGGTCTTTCTAGAATCCTTGCAAAACGTTCACAGAGAAAGCTAACATAACGGATTGATTCCAATCAAGAGCTGGTTAAAAGATGAATGACTCTTAGATCGAACTTGGAATCTATGATGGTCACTCTTAGATACCAAAGACAATTCACTCCAGAATTAGCTTGATCAAAACTAATTCAATGAATCGGTTTAAACATCAAACCTAAAGCAAGGTTTGAAAAAGAATAACACCAAAAAGGTATCAAGAAAACACAAAGGTTTTGTTTGTATTCAACAATTCATCTTCAAACATGAATATTACATGCCTTTAAATAGACCCAAAAGATAACACTAACATAATAAAGTTCAACCACCAACTACAAATGCTATTAAATACAAATTGAAGAAAATAAGGCATTCATACAAAGTACTAATAAATGCTATTAAATACAAATCGAAGAAAATAAGTTATTCATAAATTGTCTTAATTGGTAGTTCAACTACCAAAGGAAATTCTTCTAATCACTTTCTAATGTCAGCCACTCCATTATTTTCTTGATTTGATACTTGAATCTTCTTTGGATTGCTTCTTGTAATTGCTCGTTCGGGTACATGGAAGTGATCAGTTGTTGGATTCATATCAGAATGACTCTTAGATCGAACTTGGAATCTATGATGGTCACTCTTAGATTCCAAGATTCACTCTAGAATTAGCTTGATCAAAACTAATTTAATGAATCGGTTTAAACATCAAACCAAAAGCAAGGTTTGAAAAAAAATAACACCAAGAGGTATCAAGAAAACACATAGGTTTTGTTTGTATTCAACAATGATCCTAAAGCATGAATAATGCCTTCAAATAGGCCAAAAAGATAACCCAAATATAATGAAGTTCATCTACCAACTACAAATTACAACCAAAGGCAAAGTCTTCTTATCACTTTCCAATATCAGCCACTCCATTATTTTCTTGATTTGATATGCTAATGCTATAAAGATTTTTGGGCTCAAAAGTCTTTGTTTCAACTTTACATTAGCTAGCCTCTGAAGATGCAATGTATAGGCCTCTTGTATCTTCTTAGCCTTGCTTCTTGTTGTAATAGCCCGAAAAAATAATAACAACAACAACAATAATAATATAAATAAACAAATAAAAATAATTAAAAAAAATTTACCCACCTCTCTCCACTAACCGATCGTCCCAACCGCATCCTCTTTCCTCAACTCCACCCGATCACAGTTCATCAAAAAAATAAACAGAAAAAAATGTCAGATTTGGGAAAAAGTAAAATGGTGTTTACAAGGATATGATGCAGATGTCAGATTTGGGAAAAAGTAAATGGTGTTTCGACAAGGATATGATGCAAATCTACCCGGAGAGATTTTGGTTATTATGGTAAAATCCTATCTCAGATTTCCTTTTTCCTTTATGGTTATAGTTATAAGAAATCAATTTAGGATAAATCTTCTTTCTTATTTTACTGATCACGTAATAATCAGATCCCATATTCAATTAATTACATTTTTTTTTGTTTGCATTGGAAGTGATAGGAAATAAGGTTAGAGCCAATAAAATTTTAGTTGGCAGATCCATAAATCGGTATGACAGTAGTCAAACAATTGATTAAAATTGGCCCACAATATCTGTTTACAGAATGAAAATAAATAGAGAATTAGAGTGTAACGACCCTAAATTTCCACATACTCAGAGTCGCTACTAACGTCTCATGTTCATCTATAATGCGGAAATATAACTCTTACATGAACATAATTGATAATGAAAATTTTCAAAAAAAAACGTTTAAAACAACTTCTCCTCTGAAAAACACTGCCATGGTCTTCCGTGTTTAAATATGAAATATTGAAATTGAGAGAAACAAAAAAAAAAATACAAAATAATTTAAAACAATGAAATGCAAAACAACCTATTCTAACTTAAGACTAGAAATTTAAATATGAGTCTACCCTATGCATGTGCCACAGTCTCTGCTCGCGATGCCGCCGTCCTCCGTACAAGTGCGCCTCGCCTTTACCTGAAAAATGATGTGGCACACGACCTGAGTATTTCAAAGAATACTCAGTAAGTGGCCACACTATAGGGGGCCATGCAAATGCAAACACATGCAATCATGATTTAGGGACCTATCTCTAATCATCTTAGGGGTGGCCTCTAGTCTCGGACAAATTGAATGTGTAGTACTTCCCTACACACGACTCACACGTGCGAGTGTGAGTCCCCAGGGTGCTCGCACACCCCCTGGACCCTCTGGTCAAGCTAATCTATAGCGACGTCCGGAGGTCAGCGGAACCCCATATCATCAAGCATCATAATCCACACACCATCATAACTCATACAATTATTTAGCCTATCCTATAGTAAGGCCACTTACCTGGTTAGCTTATACGGGTGTGACCAATTTATCCTTAATGAAAGTTCGATTTTTCCCTTTGTATCCAAGCCAACCTATAAAAATCCATAACATTAATTTCATGTTTAATCTCTAACTCCTACAATAGTTCATGTGCTAAACTTCATGCGAGCATTAAATTATGAGTATTGAATATATATATATATATATATATATATATATATATATATATATATATATATATATATATATATATCTTGGTATCCTTTTTTTTTTTTACTCTATATTTACCCTGTAAAATTGTTTCTGTTCACCAAATCTTCCATTTTCCTCCCACTGTCTCTCTCTTTTCTTTCCTGTATTTAATTAGTTAAATATATATAATTTCCTTTCCTTTACCTCTTTCTTTTCTTCTTTTCTGTACTTGATTATATATATATATATATATATATATATATATATATATATATATATATATTTGTTTTTTCTTTACCTCTCTCTCTGTTTAATTCTTTTCAAACCTCTGTTTAATTCTTTTCTTCTCTGTTTAATTCTAACAGTTTAGTATATGAAGGGTTGATCTAATTCTCAATAATGGTACAAAGGAGAAGATCTATGATCTCATTCAAAGATCTGACATGATTTAATTCTAACAGTTTAGTATATGAAGGGTTGATCTAATTCTCAATAATGGTACAAAGAAGAAGATCTATGATCTCATTCAAAGATCTGACATGATTTCTAACTGCTAATTAACATCAGAAGATCTATGATCTCATTCAAAGATCTGACATGATTTCTAACTGCTAATTAACATCAGAAGATCTATGATCTCATTCAAAGATCTGACATGATTTCTAACTGCTAATTAACATCTAAATAACTGGGTAATGTAGGTGGAAATCTGATTCTAATTAATTCGATAAATGATTTTGAATTTTTTCTTTTCTTTCCTTAAACTACTGTCATTAACCATTTCCAATCTATTTTAATTTTTCCTTGAGTAAAAATGGCTATGCATCCATCCATTATGATTTTCTTCTCTTTCCTCAAAATGATGATTCAATAGATGCAATTGACACAGCCAATTTTGATTTTCGATCCCATATCCAAAAATCTAAATAATTGAAAGAGAGATCTCAGATAACTTTTCTATCTAGTGCAAAAATAAAAGAAAATGAGATCTAACTTACGGATGACTTTTCTATCTCTTTCCATTCCTATTAGATCTGCCTGAAGTGAAGGCCATCTCCAATTCTTCTCTCCCAAAATCTGTGATCTTTCCCATGTTTCTTTCTCCCATTTTTCCCTTCCCAAAATCTGCCATTTTTGTTTCTGTTTCCTTTCTTGTTTCTTTTTTGCAGATCATTTTATGGTTGGAGGGATTGGGGAGATATTTGGGGAAGGTGGAGAGAGAGAGAGTCGATAATTTACTTTTTTTTATTTTATTTTATTTTTTTTATAATTATTATTTACTTATTATTATTGTCTCTTTTTTTTTTTTTTTTTTTTTTTTTTTTTTCGGGTCGTTACATTATCTACCCCTAATCGTTACATTATCTACCCCTAAAAAGAACTTTCGTCCTCGAAAGTCTCAAACTCTTGTACTAGCTCAGGATATTTTTCTATTAGTTCGTCCTCACGCTCCCACGTGGCTTCCTCGTTGTGATGATTCTGCCACAGTACCTTAACGAACGCAATATTCCTGTTGCGTAAGGTTTTTACTTCTCTAGCTAAAATTTTTACTAGTTTTTGCTTGTAGCTCAAATCTTCATTGAGTTGGAGTGGTTGTAGTCTAATACGTGGATAGGGTCCGTAACGTACTTCCTCAGCATCGACACATGATGTCACGACCCGATTTTTGAAGCTTCAAAAAATCGAATCGTGACTAAAAGACGAAATCGAAAACAAACAAAAGGAAAATAAAAGAAAAGAAAACCAAAGTAAAAATATAAAAATACTTTGAATTAAAACAAAAGAGAGAAATTTTGTTTGTTAATTATTACAAAAGAAATTGCAAATATAAAATGAAATACAAAGGACTCTAAAAGATCGAAAGGGGACTGACGCTCCGAAACGACCCCCTCTGTGACTGTACAGCTCTCAAACGCTCCTCTACCTCGACCAGCAGCCAGTGAACACCTGAGAAAAATAAATGAGAACGGGATGAGTATAAAAATTATACTCAGTAAGCCACCTACTTGTAGGCTCTCTTCGCATCTTAATTTAACAGAACTCCCATGGTTTCCTAATTCAGTTCTAGGACATCGGGTTCTAACCTTATTCTCTTGGGGCTTGCCCCTTGGGTTTCAACGGTTCATCGTCCTTTCATTAGTCACCTAGAGGTTCCTTATGCCAAGCTGATATGGTCGGTATCTCTCTATGAGGCGCTACCTCTACATGGCTATCTAGGACTACATGGTATCTAGCCTAGGGGTGTGCTGAATACCCCTACGCCCATATAGTCCTCCTATGGGGGGCGCGACCCAACCCGTTCCCATGCAGCTAATGGGATGTACGACGTGGGGACACATTTCTCATGCGAAATGGCTAAGAGCAGTAAGGACTGATCAGGGACCCTTGGTCCTCCCACGAAGCTATAGATACCGTTCTCACGCTAGCAATCTATGAACCCTCCTAGGTACTTTCTTGCCGTGGTAAACCGCTAAGTTTCTAGGGGAAAATTAAGTCTGTCTAGAGCGGCATATCGCTCCTAACAGAAATTCCCTAATCTTATCATAGAAATGGGCCCTAGCAATTAACAGAGGGTGCATGCAATCTTCTTCTAACATCATAGTATGTAATTCATGCAAACTAGGCATACCGGCTCAACGGGGCGATGACCTCCATCAAGCACCCAGAGCACGAAGTTCGCGTTCAATGGGGCGAATTCGTCCATCAAGCACCCGAAACCCGGCATACACAATTCTAACATAAATTAAACGCATGCATACGTACAACGGAAGCTTAAGGCATACAAGTAACACTCAGATAATTCACCCAACACATCATAACAATCCATCTAATTAATCTCATTCATGGAGAGCTAATTTAAGGCAAAATTACTAACATGCATACATACAATCCAAGCGAACCCTACAAGTATTTCTTCCTAAATACTGGGTGGTGACTTACCTGGTTGACGCGTGGCCTTTCGCTAGCGTTTCTTTGCCCGTGAGGTGTCCAAAAATACTGATTTCTTTAAATTAGGTCCCTATTCACGTAAGAACAGTATTAGAACTGGAATCGGAACAAAAATCGGGCAAACAGAAAGCAACCGGGCCAAATTGGCCGTTCCATGCGCGCTCACGCGCCAGTAGCACGCTGGGAGTGCGTGGCCACGCGCGCGGGAAGGCGCCAATCGCAGGCTGCACGCGCGCCCGCCTCCGCATAGTCGTGGGTCGACCGGTCCGATCGGCTCGGCTCGCGTCGCGGTTCGGCCCGGCTTGCGGGCGACACGTGTCGACGCATCGCTGGAGCTGCGTTGCTCCAGCCGATGGTCGATGCGTGTCCGACGCCTGTCGCAGCCGTCCGCCGCTCGCCGGCCGACTCCTTTCTTCTTCTTCTTTTTTTTTTCCTTCTTCTTCTCCTTTCTTCTCTGCCCTCTGAAAATCGAAACACAACCTTCTTTTCCGATTTTCATATCTTTCGATCCGTAGATCGGATCTACATGATTCCTTCGACAAAGTTTTAGATCGTGTTACTAGCTACGTCCTCGTATTTTTTTCGTAATTTTTTGATTAACTACCGGACGAGTTAAGAAGATTGGAATTTCGCTCACCGTTCTCGGAAGACTCTCGGATCTCCGCCTTCGGGTTGAGGTCTCGGCCAAACTTCTTCACAGATCATGCGTAGAGTTGTTCCTAGATGAATATATCAAGATTTCAGATCTTGATTCACAAAGGGAAAACCGTAGATCTGAGAAAACGTTCAAGATCCTTACCTTGCGGGTTTTTCGACTTCTTGATGTCAAATGGGACTCCAGCCACCCACATTCTCTTTTCCCTTCCAAGAAAGTCTCTCTGCATGATCTTCACCTCCTTGCATCATGATCCTCACCGGAATAGACTCCGACGGTAGTTTTCGGTGAGTCTTCCGGCGGTTCATCATTTCTCCTCTCTCTAGGTTCTCTCTACCCCTTTCTCTCACTATCTCTCTTTTGCAGTATTATGGATGGGGTTTCGTTTGGACCCCTTAGGTGGTTGGAGGGGCAAATTTACCTATTTGCCCCTCTCGACTTTTCCTTCTTTTTTTCTTTCTTTTCTATTTCTATTTCCCTTTCTTCGGGTATTACACATGAAATGCATTGTGTACTCCTGAGTGGGCTAGAGGTAGGGCTAACTTATACGCTACTGGACCAACTCGCTCTAGGATCTCGAATGGACCAATGAATTTAGGACTTAACTTGCCCCTACGTTCTGTAATAGCCTAAAAATAAATAAAGAAATAAACGAATAAAAATAATTATAAAAATAGTTAAAATTATAATAATAAATTAATTAATTAATTAATTAAAAAAAAAAAAAAAAAAACCTTTCCCCCACTTCTCTCCACTAACCTCTCATCCCTCCCCACAATTATCTCTCCTCAACCTATCCTTACGCCAGCAAATAGTAAGATTTACTTGAGATAAAAAAAAGAGAATGACCTTTACCCAATTGAGATTCACGGGAGATTTACATGAAGATAGATCTGATCAATAAGGTATATATTAAATCTTTATTTGTTTTTATCCTATTTTTTTTGAAATCACACCTAGATCTTCATTGAATTATTAGAATGATCTGAGTTAGAAACTAAATGTCAATGGTTCTAGTCAATCACGTCAGATTAGTAATGTTAGATTAAATTTTTATCGGTAGCGAAGTGAATAGATTAAAGATAGAATGACCCAAAAAAAAAAAAAAACTTCTGAATAGGAAACACTGAGATAAGTAAGGATTCAAGGATTTGGAAACAGAGTTCACTGGAAATTTGCAAGGCATGACAACAGAATTAAAAGGAAACAGATAAGAATTAAAAATCACAAACTAAATATAGAGGGAAAAAGGTAAACACAGAGTGTAAATACAGTGAGAGATAATTAAAAGGAAGAAAACACAGTAAGAGACAGAGAGGGAAGACTGTGAATATAATTGAAAATTAGGTGGAAAATATTAAAAAGGTATTAAACACCATCAGAGAAAATAGAATATCTGGGAAATTTTAATGAGTATTAAATGGGTTGTATGAAAATAATACTATAACAAACATATATAAATATTTCAACACCTAATTCAAGCAAAGACTCTAACGTTCACATGAAGTATAACACATGGGTCAACATAAATTAGAGAAATAATCTTATAGAGTTCAAACCTGAAACTAATGTCATGGGCTCATATAGGTTGACTCGGATTTCGAAGGACGAAATCGAACTTGAATTAAAGATATATTCGTGACAACGACTTAAGCTGGCCAGGTAAGTGACCTTACTATCGGCATGGTTATATTTGATGTTGACACGTGCCCTGTGGTTCGGCACGCGTCATATATATTGATATGTGTGAATTGTCTGTGGATCGATATGCTTCCTATATGTTATGTTATGCTATATAATATGTGGATTGTATGATAATAATTATGTTACGATGTGCTCTAGGAGATGTTTGAGATAGGATACGAGAAGGATGCACAAAACAAAATGTAACGATAGGAGTAAGATACGTTCACGAAACGTTAGGTTAGGTTACATACCGGAGTGCTATGGATAGGAGAGATTGATGAAAGAATACGGTTAGGTTATGGGTAGAAAGGGATAGGTTTGTGATAGATTGATAGAACGATGGCGTTAGGATACGTTCTGGTGATGATATGACTAAGATACATCACGTAATGATATGTCTGTGATAGGTATAAGAACGTTAAGGCTATGGTAAGTTAGAGAACGATATGACTATGAAGTGTTTACATTATGACTTGGTTATGATATGATCCATTGTATGCTAGATTATTGTGCTTAAGTACGAAATCATGTGAACGTGAATGTATGTTATTTATGCTGCTTAGTTGATGTGATATGAATGCATGTGACGATGTGTGGCCCTTGTACGATTATGGCTTGTTGTATGGGTATTGGAATGTAACTGAATGAATTGTATGACATGAAATACGGTAAATTGCACGATACATAACCCCGCTAGGAATATGTATGATACGTAACGAAATGAGAATGAGAATGACATGTAAGCATGAAAACGTGGCGCGGGGTTATGCTCATTAAATGATGACTGTAGGACTAGTGGGACCTCATGCATATTGTGTGTTCATGCATTTGGGGGGATACCCCTATCCCATCACGAGGGTACGGACGCGTACATCCAAATGGCAGGACAACGATCGTTATGCTCCGCATAGCGCTGCCGTGACAGTTTTAGTTTTAACGGGTCCCGGTGGGCCCCCAGAGCATGCCCACCGGCTAGGGACAGTGGCCCAGCGGTGTGCGAACTAGCTGGTGAGCCCATACTCGCACGTATGGTTTGCGTGTAGAGTATATGGTACACGTCCACGATTACCTGTTAGGATTACACCGTTGGGAAAACGAAATGAAACGAAACGAAACAAAAAAGAAACGTAATGAAACGAAACGAAACGAAAGATAGGTCCCATCATTTCATTGCATGTGATTGTTGCATTTAACCCCAATAGTGGGGTCACTTACTGAGTATTTCTTTAAATACTCAGGCCATGTGCTACTACATTTTTCAGGTTAAGGCAAGGCATTCCTGTACGGCTGACGACGGCATCGCAACTCGAGATCATGGCACATGCATAGGCTAGTGGTATTTATTTTCCTAGACTTAGGATAGAATAGGATGTTTTAAACTTAAACGCTTATTTATTTTATTTTGGGTCTTTTGTTGTGTCGTTTTAAAGATGTTTTCAAAACACGTAAGTCCATGGCTGTGTTTTTAAGTTAAAGGTTATGTTTTATGGAATTTAAATGAAGTCTTCCGCATTCAATGTTTATGGTATGTATACAGTAGCGACCTTAAATTAAGTGGAAAATTTCGGGTCGTTACACGTTCGAACCTCAAGACACCTTTCATAGGTGCCACCTTGAGGAATACTAGGTCCCCTATCTCAAACTCCAGGTTTCTACGCATTACATCGGCGTAGCTTTTCTGTCTGCTTTCAGCGATACGCATCCTTGCTCGAATTTTCTGGACAGCCTCATTGGTGAGTCGAACCAGCTCGGGTCCTACTAACTCTCTCTTGCCTACTTCATCCCAGTATAGTGGGGACCTACACCGTTTTTCGTATCGGGCCTCAAACGGTGCCATTGCAATAGTTGCTTGGAAGCTGTTATTATACGAGAATTCCATCCGGTGGAGTTTGGAATCCTAACTTCCCTTAAAATCTAGTATGCAAGCGCGTATCATGTCCTCTAGAATTTGGTTTAAACGCTCCGTTTGTCTATCTGTTTAGGGGTTAAAGGTAGTACTAAAGTCGAGGCGGGTATCCAGCGCTTTTTAAAGTCTGCGCCAGAACGCTACCGTAAAGCGTGAATCCCAATCCGACACTATAGACACTAGGACTCCATGTAGTCTTAATTCTTTCACATACAATTGTGTCCATTTGTCAACTGTATATGTAGCTTTCCCAGGTAGGAAGTGTGCCAATTTGGTCAACCTATCGACAACTATCCAGATCACTATATATGCTTTGTGCGTTTTGGGTAATCCTACTATGAAATCCATTGCTATGTTTTCCCACTTCCACTCTGGTATGCTCAGGGGCTACAACAACCCCATTGCCTTTTGTTTAGGAACTTTCACTTGTTGACAAACTAAGCACTTGCTCACAAACTCGGTCACGTCCCTCTTCATGCTCTTCCACCAAAAGTGTTGTTTTAAATCTTGGTACATCTTAGTACCTCCTGGGTGCATGGCAAATGGCGAGTTGTGAGCTTCATTAATATTTCTTTCCTTAGCTCCTCTATAGTCGAGACATATAGGCGCCCCTGATACAATAGCCCTTCATCTCAGATCTTCGAGAATCCATTTACTAGACTCTTAGCTAGCTGGCTTAAGACTTTCTGTAGGTTTGGCTCCTCTCGTTGGGAGGTAACCACTCTTTGCCCAAGTGTAGGTTGCACTGTAAGTCGGACCCGTTATGCTATGACTCTCTCGGTCGCTACAACTATGTTGGCTCCCTCGAATTTTCTTTGTACCCTTACTTCCCTCGTAATGAGGGCCGAAGAGTGGGCCGCCTTTCTACGACCACATTTGCTTTTCTAGGGTGGTACTGGATATCTACATCGTAGTCCTCCACCAATTCTAACAACCTTCTCTGTCTCATATTTAACTCTTTCTAGGTGAAGAAATATTTAAAATCTTTTGGTCAGTTAAACTTTGAATTTTCTCTCCATACAAGTAGTGTCACAAAATTTTCAGCGCGAACACTACAACGGCGAACTCCAGGTCGTGGGTAAGGTAATTATCTTCGTATTCTTTTGGTTGACGGGACGCGTATGCAACAACTTTACCGTGTTGCATTAACACACATCCTAGTCCATTCTTTAACGACGTCACCATAGATTATGTACTCTTCAGAGATCTCGGGTACCGTGAGTACCGAGACGGTTACCAATCTCTCTTTTAGGTTTTAGAAGCTTGCCTCACAAGCATCATTTCATATAAATGGTACCCCTTTTCTCGTTAGTTGTGTCAAAGGCGAGGCTATTCTAGCGAAGTGCTACACGAACCTTCGATAGTATCTCGCTAGTCCCAAGAAACTCTGTACTGGTGTTACCAGAGTTGGGCGTTCCTACTTCGTGACCGCTTTGATCTTAGTAGGATCTACGGATACTCCATCCTTTGTCGCCACGTATCCTAGGAAAGAGACTTATCATAACCAAAATTCACACTATGAGAACTTGGCATACAACTTGTTCTTTCTTAGGGTCGCTAGGACTTTTCAGAGGTGTTCCTAGTGTTCCAAGTCTATTTTCGAGTACACTAGGATGTCATCAATGAGCACGATCACAAAAGTGTCTAGACAGTCTTTGAACACTCGGATCATTAACTCCGTTAACACAGTTGGAGCATTGGTGAGGCTAAATGACATACCACGAACTTATAGCAATCATACTTTGTCCTAAATGTTGTCTTTGGTGCGTCTTTTTCTTTACTCTTTATTCAAGGATAACCTGACCGTAGATCTGTCTTAGAAAATATCGTTGCTTCTCTTAGTTGATCGAATAAGTCTTCTATTCTAGGCTGAGGGTATTTGTTCTTTATGGTTCTCTTATTTAACTCTCTATAATCGATGCACAAACACATCGATCCATCTTTCTTCTGAACAAACAACACTGGCGCAACCTAGGGGAATATGCTAGGTCGAATGAACCTTTTATCCCGTAGGTCTTGTAATTGTGCCTTGAGTTCTTTCAACTCTACTAACGCCATGCGATAGGGTGCTTTAGGAATAGGCCCAAGTTCCCAGCTCGAGTTCGATGACTAAGTCGACCGCTCGAGAAGGGGGTATTCCAGGTAGGTCATCCAGATACACATTTGGGAACTCATTTACAATGGACACGTTTTCTAAGGTCTTTTCTTTTCTTCTTACGTCTACGGCACATGCTAATATAGTCCAACCGCATTGTTGGACTAATCTCTTTGCTTTCATCATCGAGACTACCTTTGGGGTTGCCTCGGTATTTGTGCCTTTAAATTTAAAGCTAGGTCCCACCGATGGTGAGAATAATCACTTTTTTTTTTTTTTTTTTTTGTGACATTCTATAATAGCATGATTTGCAGCTAGTCAATCCATGCCTAGTATTACGTCGAAGTCGGTCATCTTTACTACTATTAAGACTACGCTTAGAGTTTGGTCGGCTACTATTGCTTGGTCATTCTTTACTCTATCCTTAGTTACTATGTCTACCCTCTTAGGGCTGCTTGCCGACCATACATGCAACAAGGGTTCTAATTCAAACCCTGTCTCTGATCCCTCTCGAGGTGGGCTCTCTTCAGCCTCACCTCATCCTCTATCTCTAATAGGAGGTCGTCCCCTTCCTCGTCTTACTCTTTCGCATGGTCTAAGCAGCATGGCTCTAGAAACCAAGATAGCATCTCTTAAGTCTAAGGCTCATTACCTATGAAATTATGCTATGCATCACATCTACTAAGTTCACATCATATTGCAAAGAAAATCACTAAGCACGCAACACATCACATCATGCTCTTAAATAAATACGTGAAATATAACAACAATTTCAGTAACATTAACATAAAAATGCATGCGAGTTTGAAAACGTTTTTCTTTTCTTATCTTGTGCAAGGCGTACCTGACAGTGACGGAGCATCGACGTTGGGACCATGGAACGTGCCCAGCCTACATTGTAGGCTAGTCTACAGAATCTAAAACCTAGAGCTCTGATACCAACTGTAACGACCCTAAATTTCCACATACTCAGAGTCGCTACTAACATCTCATGCTCATCTATAATGCGGAAATATAACTCTTACATGAACATAATTGATAATGAAAATTTTCAAAAAAAAAAACGTTTAAAACAACTTCTCCTCTGAAAAACACTGCCATGGTCTTACGTGTTTAAATATGAAATACTGAAATTTAGAGAAACAAAAACAAATACAAAATAATTTAAAACAATGAAATGCAAAACAACCTATTCTAACTTAAGACTAGAAATTTAAATATGAGTCTACCCTATGCACGTGTCACAGTCTCTACTCACGATGCCGCCGTCCTCCGTACAAGCGCGCCTCGCCTTTACCTGAAAAATGATGTGGCACACGGCCTGAGTATTTCAAAGAATACTCAGTAAGTGGCCCCACTATAGGGGGCCATGCAAATGCAAACACATGCAATCATGATTTAGGGACCTATCTCTAATCATCTTAGGGGTGGCCTCTAGTCTCGGACAAATTGGATGTGTAGTACTTCCCTACACACGACTCACACGTGCGAGTGTGAGTTCCCAGGGTGCTCGCACACCCCCTGGACCCTCTGGTCAAGCTAATCTGTAGCGACGTCCAGAGGTCAGTGGAACCCCATAGTGTCATGCGCCTCATGAACACCCTCATCTGTGTGCTTTCGCACCTGTGCGCATTCGCGCTCATCATAAGGTGCGCGTCCGCACTCATCATCTCTAGGGGAAGTAGCCCTATGTTTATGAACATACAAAATGCATGAGGTCCCTCTAAATCCATCGTATGTCTCTTCTGACACAAC
>CM031890.1:6869015-6899373 GCA_018691285.1 Cucurbita argyrosperma subsp. sororia | reverse complement strand
AGGTAAACCTCAAACAAAATCAATTGATATATCAATCCAAGGACCATTAGGAACAGGTAATAGGGAGTATAAACCATGTGGTTGAAGCCTAGACTTAGCTTGTTTACATGCTATGCAACGAGCACAAACTTTATTAAAATCATGTCTCACTTTAGGCCAAAAAAAAAATGTTCCGAGAGCATATCATAAATTTTAGAAACTCCATGGTGTACCATTAAACCACCTCCATGAGCTTCCCTCACAAGTAGCACATGTATGGAACAAGATGGTATACAAAGTTTGCCTTTTCGAAACAAAAATCCATCTAACAACAAGTAATTATCCACAACGAGTCATTTTTCACAAGATTCAACAAAAGGAGCAAAGAGTATGTCATGTTGATACAAATCCTTTATGTGCTCAAAACCCAACAATTTAGCATTCAAAGTATTGAGGAGGACATACCTTCGTGATAAAGCATCTGCAACAATGTTCTCCTTACCTTGTTTATATTTTATGACGTAAGGGAATGTTTCAATAAATTCTAACCACTTAGCATGTCATCTGTTGAGTTTATTTTGTACTCTCAAATGCTTTAAACTTTCATGATCCATATGAATAACGAACTCCTTAGGCCAAAGATAATGTTGCCAGGTTTGCAATGCACAAACCAAAGCATAAAGCTCTTTGTGATAAGTTGGATACCTCAAAGATGCACCAGTCAACTTCTCACTAAAGAACATTAAAGGTCTTTGATTTTACATTAATACAACACCTATCCCTACTCCATTAGCATCACATTCAATTTCAAAAGTTGACTCAAAATTAGGTAATTCAAGAAGGGGGCAGAACTCAATTTTTCTTTCAAAGTATTAAAAACAAGTTCTTGATCTTTTTCCCATATAAATGATACATTTTTCTTAACAAGTTCATTCAGGGGTGAAGCAATTGTACTAAAATTCTTAATGAACCTACGGTAGAAACTTGCAAGACCATGAAAACTTCTTACCTCAGTTACATTTTTAGGTGCAGTAGGCCAATATTTTATAGCCTTCACTTTTTCCTCATCAACCTCAACACCATTAGATGAAACTACAAACCCAAAAAAGTTAACTTTGTCCATGCAAAAGCTACATTTCTTTAAATTTACATACAAACATTCGTTTCTTAAAGTAGTCAAAACATTGCGTACATGGGTAATATGATCATCTAAAGATTTAGAGTAAACAAGGATGTCATCAAAATAAACAACCACAAACTTACCTAAGTATTCTCGTAAGACATGGTTCATTAGTCTCATGAATGTACTAGGTGCATTAGTTAATTCAAAAGGCATAACCAAACTATTCATAAGGACCATACTTGGTTCTAAAAGTTGTTTTCCACTCATCCCCAACATGCATGCGAATTTGATGATAACCCGATTCTAAATCAATCTTAGTAAAAAGACTACATCCATGCAATTCATCACGCATATCATCTAATCTAGGAATTGGATGCCTATAATTTATAATCATCAACATATTTTCCAATAGTAAAAGAGCTTGTTGAGTTACCCATACTTTCCCACGATCATTCAACCTTTGAAGCTTGTAGGGTCGTGGGTGTGGTTGTGTCTTTAAATTAAGTTGACTAGAATGGAACTCACAACATTGGTGCAACTGCCGCTATCAATGACAACACTACAAGGTACAGATTGAACAAGACACCGAGTTTGAAATAAGTTCTCCCGTTGGTCTAAGCCGTCCTCCTTACTGTGGGTGTTTAGAGCTCGTCGAGTAACCAAAGATATATGTGTAGGATCCTCTTCACTAAACTCCTCACTATCATCAGTTTCCTCATTTATGTCGTCATGTGCCTCTTGCATTTGGGCAATTTCTACTATAGTGTCCTACGCCTTGACTGTAATAGCCGAAAAGTAAATAAAGAAATAAACAAATAAAAAAAAAAACTTTATAAAAAATAGTTAAAATAATAATAATAATAAATTAATTAATTAATTAAAATTAGAATTTTAAAAAAAAAAAAAATCATTCCCCACCTCTCTCCACTATTCCTTTGTCCCTTCCCACAATTATCTCTCCTCGATCCATCCCACTTGGCAAAAGAAAAAAGAAAGAAACAGAAAAACCAATTATCTCTCCTCGATCCATCCCACCGAAACAGAAAAACAACAATGGTCAGATCTGAGAAGAAGTACAATGGCTTTCCGTAGATTGCAGATTTAGAGATTTTTGTCAGTTATTACGGTAAAAACCTATCTCATATTTCCTTTTCCTTTATAGTTATGGTGATAAGAAATTAATTTAGAATCAAATCTTGTTTCCTATCTTAACAGTCTGTAATAATTAGATCCCATATACAATTATTAGATTTTTGTTAGCATTTTAATTATACGATCAGGTTATAACTTAGATTCAATAAAATTTTAGGTGGCAAATCTATAAACAAAAAGATCGTAGTCTGTACTTAAAATTGACCAGTAATATCTGTTTACACAATTAAAAAACCTATTTACAGAATGAAAAGGATGAGAGAGAGAGAGGGAGATTGAGGAAAGATTTGTTAAACAGTATTTAACAATAAAAGTAAATATCAGACGGCAGGGAGCTCCTCCCAATTTTAAAACCTATTCACAGAATGAAAAGATGAGAGAGAGAGAGGGAGATTAAGGAAATATTTGTTAAACAAATATCAAACAGCAGTGAGCTCCTTCCAATTTTGTGTAACAGAAAAACATCACAATTTTTATTAGAGGGTAGTGAGATTGTTTAAATTTTGTCTAACAGAAAACATGAGAATTTTACTATTGGACAATGTAAATTAGGGAAATAATTTTATAGAGTTCAAATTGAAACTGATGTCATGAGCTCATATAGGTTGACTCGGATTTCAAAGGACGGAATTGAACTTTCATTAAAGATATATTTGTGACAACGACTTAAGCTATCCAGGTAAGTGACCTTACTATCGGCATGGTTATTTTTTTTATGTTGACACGTGCCCTGTGGTTCTGCACGTGTCATATATATTGATATGTGTGAATTATCTGTGGATCGAAATGATGACTGTAGGACTAGTGGGACCTCATGCATATTGTGTGATCATGCATTTGGGGGGATACCCCTATCCCATCACGAGGGTACGGACGCGTACATCCAAATGGCAGGACAACGATCGTTATGCCCTGCATAGCGCTGCCGTGACGGTTTTAGTTTTAACAGGTCCCGGTGGGCCCCTAGAGCATGCCCACCGGCTAGGGACAGTGGCCCAGCGGTGTGCGAACTAGCTGGTGAGCACATACTCGCACGTATGGGCTGCGTGTAGAGTATATGGTACACGTCCACGATTACCTGTTAGGATTACACCGTAGGGAAAATGAAACGAAACGAAACGAAACGAAACGAAATGAAACGAAACGAAAGATAGGTCCCAGCATTTCATTGCATGTGATTGTTGCATCTAACCCCAATAGTGGGGTCACTTACTGAGTATTTCTTTAAATACTCAGGCCATGTGCTACTACATTTTTCAGGTTAAGGCAAGGCATTCCTGTACGGCTGACGACGGCATCGCAACTCGAGATCATGGCACATGCGTATGATAGTGGTATTTATTTTCTTAGACTTAGGATAGAATAGGATGTTTTAAACTTAAACGCTTATTTATTTTATTTCGGGTCTTTTGTTGTGTCGTTTTAAAGATGTTTTCGAAACCCGTAAGTCCATGGCTGTGTTTTAAGTTAAAGGTTATGTTTTATGGAATTTAAACGAGGTCTTCCGCATTCAATGTTTATGGTATGTATACAGTAGCGACCTTAAATTAAGTAGAAAATTTCGGGTCGTTACATTGACATCTCCAACAGTTTAAATCCCTATTTCGAACGGTAGACTTTTCTACTTTTTCTGAACTCTCACCTTTCTCAAATTTAGTTTGAGGCTTCTCACTAATCTCTTGATTTCTATGCTTATAAACAATGTTCTTACTATCCTTTTTCCATGTAGAAGTAGAATTGGGAAAAGTTTTAGAAGAATACCGTTGAGACCTTCGTTGGATTTGCCTCTCAATCTTAATTGCGATGTGCAACAACTCTTCGATATAAGAATAAGGCTGTAAATCAGTCTTGTCTGCAATTTCTATGTTTTAACCCATTAAGAAACCGCGCCATGAGAGCCTCCATGTCCTCATCTAGATCAAATCGATCCATCAATGTATCCATCTCCTTATAATAATCCTCCACAGATTTGCGAGGAGAAAGTGGTCCTTTTTAGAATTTTGGAGTATTTTTAGTTGTTTAAGAAGTCCTTGTTTCAATGCTTGAAGCTTTTGCGCCATGTCCCGTTGAAAATATTGTGGAACAAAACGCTTCCTCATGGACTCTTTGAATTCGTACCATGAAAATATGGAGCTCAGTTCATAACAGGTTCCTGTGTTGATTGTATCAAACCGAGACCCATGTTTTACTTCAGCATTTTGGTGTGGACTCCAAAAAGTATTGGGCACTCGACTGGATTTCAGCATAGCATTTCACCCACAGACTGACAAACAAACGGAACGCTTGAACCAAATTTTAGAGGACAGAAGAGTAGACAGAAGAGTTACGCGGACTCGAGACGAAGAGACCTGGAGTTTGAAGTGGGCGCCATGGTATTCCTGAAGGTGGCCCCCATGAAGGGCGTCTTGAGGTACGGACGCAAAGGCAAACTGAGTTCGCGCTTTATAGGATCCTTCGAAATTTTGGAGCGAATCGGATCCGTTGCATATAAGTTAGCCCTACCCCCATCCCTCTCAGCCATACACAACGTGTTTCATGTATCGGTACTTCGCAAGTACTTAGTGAACCCCACGCATGTGATAGATTATTCGGCTCTGGACGTGACTGAAGACTTAAGCTGGTGGGGATCCTGGCTCGCAAAATAAAGACTTTGCGCACTAGAGAAATTACATTTATCAAGGTGCGGTGGGGGAACCAATCGGTGGAAGAGGCCACATGGAAATGGGAGGATGAAAAAGATCATAATAAAAAATATATTTACAAAATTTTTTGTCATTTATTATAAATTCAATAACTATTAAATTAATATTGAAAACTGAAATGATACTTTCCATATAAATATACTATCATTTCCATTTTTTCTTCATTAATTTTTTTTTTAAATTGCATTGATGTATTTAATATGAAATAGGTAACTTGTAACGTTTATTCTTTTAAAAATAATTAGTCGGTATATTAGATATTTTTTTCTAGATTTATCTATTTTACTTTGATTTTCATAATACACCACTTGAGTACTTTCTCTTAAAATATTTTTAAATTTTCAAGCATATTTTGATGTGAAATATTTATTAATATTGACCTGGGATATGAATGCATGATGAATGTATGGACATGATATGTATAAACTTATATTAAAAGTTATCGAAAAGTAATATTTCCAACGATCCATCCTCATCACGATATACTTATACTAGTTTTCCCAATTACGCACAAACTCATCTACATTCTTAGGAAGATTCTCCAAATAAATACCATTGTCTCTAGCATCCCAATTGCAAGTCTCGTAATTGCATCTATAACCTAGCCAATCATGACTCTCTGGCCAAAATACTTCCATTGACACATGCTTATTTGATGAAGTACGTAGATTACACCAGAAAAGGGTGTTTGCTAAAAAATTTACTTTGAATTTCCATGAGAAACTTTGACCTACTTGTAGCGTGTGATCACCCAAATCATCATCTTTTGATTTGCAGTGAACTAATAAAGTATGACCTGGACTCAATTGGTTAGCAACCGTCACCTTCCATTTTGTCAATGGTTGTGTAGAAATTTTTGAGCCTACAAAAGATGGTTTCTCTATCGCTGTCGTTATCACTAGAAAATATGAAATGATGCAGAATTTTATCAAAAGATTCATTCTTTCTTGAATCCTGAATGCTTTGGTTTTTTAGTTCGATCAAACGTTCCCTTCTTATATATCCAATCAAAGACGGGTGAGGAGATTGATTTGGATGGACACCAACAAAAACTTTGTTTGAATTTATTTGTATTCACCAATTTATTATCCTCATAATTGGTAAGGTTTGAAAGAATTAGTTGTCATCTATTTATAGATTCAACAATTATTAGGAGAACAATTTTTTAAATGGGACCAAAAAAATTTTGTTGTCTTTATGCATTGGACAACCAAGAAGTTAATAATTATTGTAATTTTTCGTTATATACCTTGAACAACCAATAAATTAAAAAATTAAAAATTAAAATGATATGGAATACTTCCCAATACATTTGAAATATAACCATTTAAATGAAGTGAATCTAATTTATTTGATAATAATTGAAAAATATAGCAATTACTTTTGGATTTTGCCATTGTTTTTTTTTTTTTTCAATTTCAAAATTTTGTTTGAAATAATTTTTTTTTTATTATAATCTTATTATGAAATAACTATAAAACTCCAATGCTACCAAATTAATTCATAAAATCAAATATTTACCATTAATATTTTATATATCCATTTCCCTTTTTTAGTACCATTAATATTTTATATATACATAAAAATTAAGCAATAATAATAATAATAATAATAATAATAATAATAATACAATCAAATATTTACCATTAATATTTTATATATCCATTTCCCATTTTTAGTTCTTCAGAAGTATTGACACAAAAATCTTCAACGTCAACTTCTCATAGTAAGAGATTAAAAGAAATAAATAAAAAAAGATCGAGAAAATTAGGAGGATAGTTCAAATTTAAGGGGAAAGAATGAAAAAAAAGATTAAAAAGATTTATTGTTATTTATTATGTAATAGCCAAAAATAAAATAACAAATAAAAATAATTAAATTAAAGAAAAAAAAAGGAGAATATTAAGGTTTTTTTCTTGAAAAAAAAAACTAGAGAAAGTCCTTCACAAATTCTCTCTCCACACATGCTAAATCCCTTCCAAGTTTAGTCACTCACCTGATTCTACAATCCCGTTCTAAGGCCAGAGAATAGTAGGGAAGACACTAGTGGTGGTTCGAAACTGGTTCGTGAGTAAAAAGGAATTTGAACTACAAAATGTTAGTACTCAAACTTGTTGAGTTTTAATACCTTGCAGAGAAGAAAGCCGAAAAGACACAACAAGGTAAATATGATTTACTAGTTGTAGAAATATGTTTAGTAGAGTATGATAACTCAACTTGCATACTAGATTCAGGGGTCAGTAATCATATTTGTTGTAATAGTCCAAAAATAAATAAAAAATAAACTAATAAAAATAGTTAAAATAATAATAATAATAATAAAATTAATTAATTAAAAAAAAATCTTTCCCCACTTATCTTCGGTAACCTCTCATCCCTTCCAACAATTATCTCTCCTCAACCCATCCCCCACGTAGTAACAGTTACTATAAACAGAAAAAGAAAAACAATAATTGTAAAAAAAAAAAGAGAGATGAGAATGACCTATACCCAGTTGAGATTCGCTGAAGATTTACTTGAAGATAGATCTCATGAATAAGGTATGTATTAAATCTTCATTTTCTTTTAACCTATATTTTTTTAGAAATCACAACCAATTATTGTTAGATCTTTGTCAAATCATTTATACGATTCTAGTCAATCATGTCATATTAGTAATATTAGATTAAATTTTTATCACTAGCCAAATGAATAAATTAAAGATAGAATGGCCAAGAAAACTTCTGAATAAGAAATTGAGATAAGGAAATAGGAAATACTCGGAGGAAAGATTTGGAAACAGAGATGGACTGTAAATTTGGAATACATGAAAACAGAACTAAAAGGCAACCGATAAAAAAAAAAGAGATTAAGGAATTAAAAACAGAAACTAAATATGGAGGGAAAGGTAAATACAGAGGGTAAATACAGATAACAAATTTGGAATACATAATAATAGAATTAAAAGGCAACAGATAAAAAAAAAATTAGGGAATTAAAAACAGAAACTAAATATGGAGAGAAAGGTAAATATAGAGGGTAAATACATATAACAGTAAAGCTCAGAATAACTTAATATGGAGGGAAAGGTAAATACAGAGGGTAAATACATATAACAGTAAAGCTCAGAATAACTTAGATACCACAGTAACCATGAAAAATGAGATTTTTAATAAAAATATAATTATAGATATATAACATTTGAAGACTTCTAACAATGGACCAATGTAAATGAGAGAAATAATGTTGTAGAATTCAAACCCGAAACTAATGTCATGGGCTCATATAGGTTGACCCGAATTTCAAAGGACGGAATCAAACTTTCGTTAAAGAAATATTCGTGACAACGACTTAAGCTAGCCAGGTAAGTGACCTTACTATCGGCATGGTTATATTTGATGTTGACACGTGCCCTGTGGTTCTGTACGTGTCATATATATTGATATGTGTGAATTGTCTGTGGATTGATATGCTTCCTATATGTTATTTTATGTTATAATATGTGGTTTGTATGATAATAATTATTGTATGATGTGCTCAATGATATGTTTGAGATAGGGTACGAGAAGGATGCACAAAACGAAATGTAACGATAGGAGTAAGAAACGTTCATGAAACGTTAGAGTTAGGTTACATACCGGAGTGCTATAGATAGGAGAGATTGATGAAGGAATACGGTTAGGTTATGGGTAGAAGGGGATAGGTTTGTGATAGATTGATAGAACGATAGCGTTAGGGTACGTTCTTGTGACGATATGACTAAGGTACGTCACGTAATGATATGTCTGTGATAGGTATAAGAACGTTAAGGCTATGGTAGGTTAGAGAACAATATGACTATGAAGTGTTTACGTTATGACTTGGTTATGATATGATACATTGTATGCTAGACTATTGTGCTTAAGTACGAAATCAGGTGAACGTGAATGTATGTTATTTATGCTGCTTAGTTGATGTGATATGAATGCATGTGACGATGTGTGGCCCTTGTACGATTATGGCTTGTTGTATGAGTATTGGAGTGTAACTGAATGAATTCTATGACCTAAAATACGGTAAATTGCATGATACATAACCCCGCTAGGAATATGTATGATATGTAAGGAAATGAGAATGAGAATGACATGTAAGCATGAAAACGTGACACGGGGTTGTGTTCATTAAATGATGACTGTAGGACTAGTGGGACCTCATGCATATTGTGTGATCATGCATTTGGGGGATACCCCTATCCCATCACGAGGGTACGGACGCGTACATCCAAATGGCAGGACAACGATCGTTATGCCCTGCATAGCGCTGCCGTGAAGGTTTCAGTTTTAACGGGTCCCGGTGGGTCCCCAGAGCATGCCCATCGGCTAGAGACAGTGGCCCAGCGGTGTGCAAACTAGCTGGTGAGCCCATACTCGCACGTATGGGCTGCGTGTAGAGTATATGGTACACGTCCACGATTACCTGTTAGGATTACACCGTAGTGAAAATGAAACGAAACGAAATGAAATAAAACGAAAAGAAACGAAATGAAAGATAGGTCCTATCATTTCATTGCATGTGATTGTTGCATTTAACCCCAATAGTGAGGTCACTTACTGAGTATTTCTTTAAATACTCAAGCCATGTGCTACTACATTTTTCAGGTTAAGGCAAGACATTCCTGTACGGCTGACGACGGCATCGCAACTCGAGATCATGGCACATGCATAAGATAGTGGCATTTATTTTCTTAGACTTGGAATAGAATAGGATGTTTTAAACTTAAACGCTTATTTATTTTATTTTGAGTCTTTTGTTGTGTTATTTTAAAGATGTTTTCGAAACACGTAAGTTCATGGCTGTGTTTTAAGTTAAAGGTTATGTTTTATGGAATTTAAATGAAGTCTTCCGCATTCAATGTTTATGGTACGTATACAGTAGCGACCTTAAATTAAGTAGAAAATTTCGGGTCGTTACATAAGAATGAGAAATAGATTTGGGATTAAAGATTCAATCTTCATTGATATTCACAACGTTTAAATAACTAAATCTTGAGAATAAAATAAAATATGCTACTAATCAAATCATCGAGTAAAAATATTAACCGATTAGGAACATATAAGATATATTCCATAACTAATATATTCTCCAAATATTAACTGATTACGAATATCTTGACTAATTCAAACTAGCAATAAGTTTGTACTAAATTCTGACAATCTCCCTTAGTGCAAGCTTATTTCTTAATAACTCTAAGAGCCTTACGAAAAACTCCAAACTTCACTTTGACAAGCGCCTTAGTAAATATGTCTGCAAATTGTTCATTAGTAAATATGTATGCAATTGAACATCCTACGATAACACTTTTTCTCGAACAAAATGATAATTATCACAATTAATTTGATTGACTGATTGAGAGTAGTCACCATTTCTTTAAATAAGCCTCCTGAGCCACAAACATTGTCATTGTAGCAGCTACATATTCTACTTCTTTAAGCAGGGCCTTGATCTACCCGCCACTATGAACCTCCTCAGTGACTTTAGATGCAGCAGCATCCCTCCGACCATCCCTGGGACTTCTGCAACCGTCTCTGTACTAACCTGTCATCCGTTCCCACAATTATCTCTCCTCAACCCATACTTACACCAGAAAGTAACAGTTACTGCAAAAAGAACAAGAAAACCAATAATTGTCGGATTTACTTGAGCAAAGAAAAAAAAATATGAGAATGACCTTTACCCCGTTGACATTCATCGGAGATTTACGTGAAGATAGATCTGATCAATAAGGTATATATTAAATCTTCATTTTCTTTTATCTTATTTTTTTATCATATTTTTTTTAGAAATCACAACCAATGTTCTCTATCATTTATACGATTCTAGTAAATCAAGTGAGATTAGTAATAATAGATTAAATTTTGATGGAATGACGAAGAAAACTTCTGAATAGGAAAAACTAAGATAAAAGATTTGGAAACAGAGATAATGAATAGATTAAAGATAGAAGGGCCAAGAAAACTTCTAAATATGAAACACTGAGATAAGGAAAGATTTGAAAATAGAGATCCATAAATTTGGAATATATGAGAACAGAATTAAAAAGCAGCAGATAAAAGATTAAGGAATTAAAAACCAGAAACTAAATATAGAGGGGAAGGTACAGAGGGTAGTAAAGCCCATAATAACTTGAAATAGTTGTATCTACTTTCTTATACAACAGTAACCATGAAAAATAAGATTTCTAATAAAAATATAATTATAGATATATAACATTTCAAGACTTTTAACAATGGACCAATGTAAATTAGAGAAAAATGTTGTAGAGTTCAAACCTGAAACTAATGTCATGGGCTCATATAGGTTGACTTGGTTTTCAAAGAACGGAATCGAACTTTCATTAAAGATATATTCGTGACAGCGACTTAAGCCAGCTAGGTAAGTGACCTTACTATCGGCATGGTTATATTTGATGTTGACACGTGCCCTGTGGTTCTGCACGTGTCATATATTTTAATGTGTGAATTGTCTGTGGATCGATATGCTTCAAATATGTTATGTTATGTTATAATATGTGGATTGTATGATAATAGTTATGGTACGATGTGTTCAAGGATATGTTGGAGATAGGATACGAGAAGGATACACAAAACGAAATGTAATGATAGGAGTAAGATACGTTCATGAAACGTTAAGGTTAGGTTATGGGTAGAAAGGGATATGTTTGTGATAGATTGATAGAACGATAGCGTTAGGATACGTTCTTGTGATGATATGACTAAGGTACATTACATAATGATATGTCTGTGATAGGTATAAGAACGTTAAGACTATGGTAAGTTAGAGAACGATATGACTATGAAGTGTTTACGTTATGACTTGTTTATGATCTGATACATTATATGCTAGATTATTGTGCTCAAGTACGTAGTTATGTGAACGTGAATGTATGCTGTTTAGTCTGATGTGATGTGTAATACATGTAACGATATGTTGGTCTTGAATGGTTATGGCATGATTGTATTGAATGTTTGAATGTAAACAGCATGAATTGTATGACATGAAATACGGTAAACTTTCTGGAATCATACCCCGATAGGAATATGATGAAATGTAAATTGAAAATGAGAAGGACATGAAACATAGAACGTGACAGGTGGGTTATGTTCATTAATGATAAAGGTAGAAGTAGTGGGGACCTCATGCATTATGTATATTCATGCATCTGGGGGGATACCCCTATCCCATCACGAGGGTACGGACGCATACATTTAATGGCAGGACAACGATCGTTATGCTTTGCATAGCACTGCCATGACGGTTACTAGTTTTAACGGGCTCCGGCATAAGGGGCTCCCAGAGTATGCCTACTGAATAAGGAAAGTGGCCCAGCTGTGTGCGAACTAGCTGGTGAGCCCATACTCGCACATATGGGTTGTGTGTAGAGTATATGGTACACGTCCACAATTACCCGTTAGGACAGCACCATAGGGAAAACGAAATGAAACGAAATGAAAGATAGGTCCCATCTTTTCATTGCATGTGATTGTTGCATTTAACCCCAGTAGTAGGGTCACTTACTGAGTATTTTTTTAAATACTCAAGCCATGTGCTACTACATTTTTCAAGTTAAGGCAAGGCATTCCTGTACGACTGACGATGACATCGCAACTCGAGACCATGACACATGCATAGGGTAGTGGTATTTATTTTCTTAGTCTTAGGCTAGAATAGGATGTTTTTAACTTAAACTCTTATTCATTTTATTTAGTTTTTTGTTTTGTCATTTTAAAGATGTTTTCGAAGCACGTAAGTCCATGGCTGTGTTTTAAGATAAAGGTTATGTTTATGGAATTTAAATGAAGACTTCCGCATTCAATGTTTATGGTACGTATACAGTAGCGATCTTAAATTGAGTAAAAAATTTCGGGTCGTTACATTCAGTGACCTTCAAGGCTAATTACTCGAGCACACATGTAATAGCCGAAAAGTAAATAAAGAAATAAACAAATAAAAAAAAAACTTTATAAAAAATAGTTAAAATAATAATAATAATAAATTAATTAATTAATTAAAATTAGAATTTAAAAAAAAAAAAAAAAAAAAAAAAAATCATTCCCCATCTCTCTCCACTATTCCTTTGTCCCTTCCCACAATTATCTCTCCTCGATCCATCCCACTTGCCAAAAGAAAAAAGAAAGAAACAGAAAAAACCAATTATCTCTCCTCGATCCATCCCACCTGCCAAAAGAAAAAGAAAGAAACAGAAAAACAACAATGGTCAGATCTGAGAAGAAGTACAATGGCTTTCCGTAGATTGCAGATTTAGAGATTTTTGTCAGTTATTACGGTAAAATCCTATCTCATATTTCCTTTTCTTTTATAGTTATGGTGATAAGAAATTAATTTAGAATCAAATCTTGTTTCCTATCTTAACAGTCTGTAATAATTAGATCCCATATACAATTATTAGATTTTTGTTAGCATTTTAATTATACGATAAGGTTATAACTTAGATTCAATAAAATTTTAGGTGGCAAATCTATAAACAAAAAGATCGTAGTCTGTACTTAAAATTGACCAGTAATATCTGTTTACACAATTGAAAAACCTATTTACAGAATGAAAAGGATGAGAGAGAGAGAGAGGGAGATTGAGGAAAGATTTATTAAACAGTATTTAACAATAAAAGTAAATATCAGACGGCAGGGAGGTCCTCCCAATTTTAAAACCTATTCACAGAATGAAAAAGATGAGAGAGAGAGAGGGAGATTAAGGAAATATTTGTTAAACAAATATCAAACAGCAGTGAGCTCCTTCCAATTTTGTGTAACAGAAAACATCACAATTTTTATTAGAGGGTAGTGAGATTGTTTAAATTTTGTCTAACAGAAAAGATCAGAATTTTACTATTGGACAATGTAAATTAGGGAAATAATTTTATAGAGTTCAAATTGAAACTGATGTCATGAGCTCAAATAGGTTGACTCGGATTTCAAAGGACGGAATTGAACTTTCATTAAAGATATATTTGTGACAACGACTTAAGCTATCCAAGTAAGTGACCTTACTATCGGCATGGTTATTTTTTTTATGTTGACACGTGCCCTGTGGTTCTGCACGTGTCATATATATTGATATGTGTGAATTATCTGTGGATCGATATGCTTCCTATATGTTATGTTATGTTATATAATATGTGGTTTGTATGATAATAATTATGGTACGATGTGCTCAAGGATAGGTTTGAGAAAGGGTACGAGAAGGATGCACAAAACGAAATGTAACGACAGGAGTGAGATACGTTCATGAAACGTTAGAGTTAGGTTACATATCGGAGTGCTATGGATAGGAGAGATTGATGAAGGAATACGGTTAGCTTATGGGTAGAAAGGGATAGGTTTGTGATAGATTGATAGAACGATAGCATTAGGGTACATTCTTGTGACGATATGACTAAGGTACGTCACGTAATGATATGTCGGTGATAGGTATAAGAACGTTAAGACTGTGGTAAGTTAGAGAATGATATGACTATGAAGTGTTTGCGTTATTGACTCGGTTATGATATGATACATTGTATGCTAGATTATTGTGCTTAAGTACGAAATCATGTGAACGTGAATGTATGTTATTTATGCTGCTTAGTTGATGTGATATGAATGCATGTGACGATGTGTGACCCTTATACGATTATGGCTTGTTGTATGAGTATTGAAATGTGAGTGAATGAATTGTATGACATGAAATACAGTAAATTGCATGGTACATAACCCCGCTAGGAATATGTATGATATGTAACGAAATGAGAATGAGAATGAGAATGACATGTAAGCATGAAAACGTGACACGGGGTTATGTTCATTAAATGATGACTGTAGGACTAGTGGGACCTCATGCATATTGTGTGATCATGCATTTGGGGGGATACCCCTATCCCATCACGAGGGTACGGACGCGTACATCCAAATGGCAGGACAACGATCGTTATGCCCTGCATAGCGCTGCCGTGACGGTTTTAGTTTTAACAGGTCCCGGTGGGCCCCCAGAGCATGCCCACCGGCTAGGGACAGTGGCCCAGCGGTGTGCGAACTAGCTGGTGAGCTCATACTCGCACGTATGGGCTGCGTGTAGAGTATATGGTACACGTCCACGATTACCTGTTAGGATTACACCGTAGGGAAAATGAAACGAAACGAAACGAAACGAAACGAAATGAAACGAAACGAAAGATAGGTCCCATCATTTCATTGCATGTGATTGTTGCATTTAACCCCAATAGTGGGGTCACTTACTGAGTATTTCTTTAAATACTCAGGCCATGTGCTACTACATTTTTCAGGTTAAGGCAAGGCATTCCTGTACGGCTGACGACGGCATCGCAACTCGAGATCATGGCACATGCGTATGATAGTGGTATTTATTTTCTTAGACTTAGGATAGAATAGGATGTTTTAAACTTAAACGCTTATTTATTTTATTTCGGGTCTTTTGTTGTGTCGTTTTAAAGATGTTTTCGAAACACGTAAGTCCATGGCTGTGTTTTAAGTTAAAGGTTATGTTTTATGGAATTTAAACGAGGTCTTCCGCATTCAATGTTTATGGTATGTATACAGTAGCGACCTTAAATTAAGTAGAAAATTTCGGGTCGTTACAACACAACATTTAACTACCGTAGAATTACCAATCATATCATGCATAAAAATAGGTCTCAAATACAGTTATAAAAAACTTGTATTATATCTCAATATCATATGGAAAATATACCTATCAAACAAAAACATTTAATTTCAATAGCAAAGACTCTTCTTGATTGAGTACCTTAGGACAAAGTAAACTCTCATTTGACGCATCTCAATCCAATCCCAAATTAGCACTTATCCATCAGTGAGTCTATCGATCTCAACAAACAGTTAATTTTGAAAGATGCTTGGACCCTTGTTAATTCGTGTTCGAGCTTGTTTAAACTTTTAAATTTGACTCCAACAGTCTTTGAGTAATAAAAAAATAATAATAACATCTCGATGAACAACTAAGAATGAAGAACATGACTACTTTAATATCAGAAAATTTCTATAGAGAAAATTTGGAGAATAGAATGATTAAATTTTCAAATAATGTTCAAATTCCATTGTCAGCTCAGGATATTTTTACTTATTTTTATTTTAATAAAAAATAATAACAGCAGTTATATTCTACATTAAATAAACAATATTATGAACGTCATATATGGGGGAGTGTGATTAATGATTTTGGGCTTTTAAAGGAATTGAGTTATACTCATGTTAAGATAAAAATAATTAAAATGGTAGTAACCTAAGTTCAAATATTTGAATCTACCCAATAGGTATGGGATACAAAATTGAAATATTGTTTCGATTTATCTTCTGCATTCAACGATATAAAATTTGAATTATTCTATACCGACAATTCAGTGATCTTGAAGATAATTATATATATTTATTTATTGTGGTAGTGATGTATTTTACATGGTATTGATATGGACATTGGAATAGTAAAAAATAGGTAGGAAAGAGGTTTAAAGTAGTGGAACATGTTAAAAAGGATCAACCGAGCCATTTAAGCCAGATATGCATAGCTAGAGCCGTGCATTGGAGGTGAATCCTAATTGAACCACGACTAACATTCGACTAACATACGAGCTAACATGTAGGCACTGAGCATGAAAATTATTGTAATAGGCAAACTCCATGAGATGCACCCTTGAGTCCTAGCTACCTGCAAAGTCTAACATTTAGGCACGTAGCATGTCTTCCAAAATTTTGTTCAATCATTCGGACTGGCCATCTATGTGTGGGTGGAAGACAATACTGAAGTCGAGGTGAGTACCCAATGCTTTTTGGATGCCACACTAAAAGACCGACGTAAAGCATTGGTCTTGGTCTGATATAGTTGACACTGAAACTCCATGTAGTATAACAATCTCTCTTGTATTTAGCTATGCCCAATTATCTATTGTATAGGTAGCCTTCCTAAGCAGGAAGTGTGCTGACTTGGTCGGTCTGTCAACGTTCACTCATATTACTGTGTATCCTTTTAATGTCTTAGGTAGACCTATAATAAAGTCCTAGATATGTTCTCCCATTTTCCATTCTAGTATGCTTAAAGGTTGCAACAACCCTACCATTTTTTGTCTTGTTGCCTTCATTTTTTTGACATATCAGACCCTTGCTCACCAACTCGACTATATTTTTTTTTCATACTACGTCACAGGAATGTTGTTTCTAGTTCTAATACATCTTGTACTACTTGATGCATAAAGAATGGGGAATTACGAGTCTCTGTTAATATTTTATTCCTCATCTCTTCCACCATTGGCACACATAATCGCCCTCGACACAATAGTACTCCAGTTTTGGATTTAGAGAAACCGTCGACAAATTTTGTGCTTAATTAGCTTATGATTTTGGCTAGACTGTGTCCTGCTATTGAAAGTCAATAGTTTGTTGTCTCGGCATGGGTGGGACTGTGAGTCGAGTCATTTGTGCTACAACTCCTTCAGCCACCACTCCAATTTTTGCTTCCTCGAACTTTACCTGCACTCATGTTATACGATAAGAAATCACAACAAGGGGAGAAAGATTCGGATTACCTTGTTGATTGAATATCTCAAGGCAAGAACATTGTTTGAGATTCGAATCACTCCACAAGCAAGATCGATCCTGTCTAGCTTGAATGATTCTTGTTGATCAAATATCTCAACGCAATAACACTTTTTTGAGATTCGAATCACTCCACAAGCAAGATTGATCATGTCGAGCCATTGGACAACTACATAGAATTGCAAAGAAACTTAGCCATTGGCTAAAGAACAGCACAAATGCTTCTTTTACTATATTTTTCGAGTCTGCTTACAAATACAACATACATGGCTTTGTATAGCCTCAAAATGAAACTATTAAAGGCATTCCAAGAGTTGTAACATTCATACTTAATGACCATAATTAACCATTATGTAATTGTAACCTAAAGTAAATAAAAAGTCTTAAAATACAATAACTCTAAATTGTAACCCACCCAAAATTTATAACAATCAAACTTCATTCTTCTTCAATGTGGCATGAATTGAAACATCTTTTGATAATTTTGACAATCTTTTCTTCACATCTTCATTGAAGTATATTGTATGATTGATATCTTTTGGTTCATATCATCATGGCTCTCTAGTAATCTTAGCTGACGAGCGGGCTGTCTTCCGACTTAAAGTATCGACAACTATTATCTTCTTCTTGCCCTATATTGGATATCTACGTCATAATCATTCACTAGCTCCAGCCATCTATATTCACTTTCTTCTAGGTGAAGAAGTACTTCAAACTCTTGTTGTCTGTATAAATCTAAGGTTTTTTTCTTCATATAAATAGTGTCATCAAATCTTCACTATAAAATTCGATGACACTACTAGATTTATCAATATAAATAGTGTAACAATGGAAAGAAAGTACAACTTATCACTATTAAGTCGGAAAAGAGAAATTTTGAAGGATGAGAGTTCTTTATAACCTGTGTGGGTTTTACTGTATCACTTTTATGTTTTTTATTTCAATAAATATGTAAGAGATGAACCTTTAACCTTAAAGTAAATAACGAGTATTTTTATTCATAGCTTGGGATTGACGATATAATGCAAATTAATGGATTACATCATTTCTAAGGATAGGAGTTTGTAGAGCTATGATGCAAAGAAATGCCTTGATCTCCTACTGTGAATATGCCGTTATGATCAACACATTGATCACTAAGCCAACTCTATTGCTCATATTTGCTGCTAAAATTGCACCAAAACAGTGTGCTTTGCAAAAGATTTTCGTTAAAGCTCCAGTTCTAATTGCCTCCGGCATTGATGTCATGTTCGCCCAAATAGTTACCTTTCGACTTGCAGTGAACCACTAGAGTTGAATCCGCTATCTAATTTAAAATGATCACTTACCAATTGGACAGTACAAGTTGCATCTTGGATGTTGCTAAACATGACTTAATTGTATTTTTTGGTTTCAAAGCAATCAATATGATTAAACAACATATGTTTAGATACTTCATTTTTTTTTCTTTGGAGGTTTCACACTCTCTGAACACGACTTGTTCTTATATATATATAGCCAAATTGAATACTTACATTGAAAGATATATATATATAGCCAAATTGAATACTTATAGTATAATGTCAATTGAAAGAGTGGTGTAAATTTATTTTATGTAAAGGGTTTTATGATGGAAATTCCAAAATTGTAAACCGCTCATTCAATGAGTTTTTAAACGCCTTTATGATTATCCTCTATTTATTGATGGAAATTTCAAAATAGTAAACTAATGTTTACTTAGATGATAAGAACCAAATGTAATGTCACCATAACTTTCTTACCTTGTTTGTTTAAATGTATACCTATTATGTTTAGTGGGACGGTTACTAATGCATTATTAGTTTGAATCTAAGATATGATATGACATTTAGATGAAATTTAGATGAAATTTTGTTGTACCAACTTCTAAAGTTTGAATGACAAATTTTTCGAACCAAGAATTTCATAAACTTTGACATGCAGGATAATCTTGTACTATACTTACGAGTGATGAGGTCCCCAACAAAAAATAACCTTCGTTAGCTTGGCGTAGATTTGTTCATGTCTGTTGGCACCATGTTGTCATTAACATGTATGACACTGTCATATACATAGCATTACCAGAAAGTTTCTATCGACCATCCATGATAGCGCCTCAACGTCAGAGCTATCCTTTCCAAACTAATTAGTTTGAAAACATTGAAATTTTAAAATTTAGAAAATCAAATTTGATTAAAATTGAACCTTTAACCTCATAAAAAGATAATGAGCATTTTTATTCATAAACTTATTTATTGAAATTAAATGAAAGTCAGAGTGTATCATTTCCATTGATACATTAATTCGAAGGCATTGCGAGATCCAAAATACAAGTAAATACCTTGGTCTCGACATGCCCAAGTGCAGGTATGATGAACACATTGAAAATTAAGCCAATTCCATTTGGCTGTCCAAAAAATATTTCCACTAACTTGTCCATGTTTGCTCCTAAAATGGCACCAAAACAGCGTAGAAATCCAAAAATTTTCTCTAAAGCTCCAGTTGTAATTATCTCCGGTATGTAGTACGTGCTCGCCCAGATCGTCATCTTTTGACTTGCAATGAACAGTTAGAGTTGAAGCAGTTATCTCATTTAAAATAATCACTTTATATCGGACGAACGGTAATTGTAGCTTAGATTCTGCAAGACAAAACCTCATCATATTGTTCGATGTCAAAGCAACGAACACGAATAAACAGAAAGTGCTTAGAGACTTCATTTTCTTCTCGAAGATCACTCACCCTTTTTTATAAATGTACTTGGATTCTACCTCTTATATATATACATAAATATAGCCAAACTAAGGTCGTAAGTAGTTATATTTTAACCACAGTTAGTTCAAAGTGTGTTGTACATTTTTGTTATGACACAATATCTTCCATAACAGGATGTAAAAGGTATGGTCACCTAAACTTTCTTAATTTTTTGGGCACTCGTTAGCTTGCTAGCTTTTGTTAGCAATTGATTTTGTATTTTATTAGTTCCTTTTATGTAAAGTTTAATGTTCCACCCTTATTAATTATTGATGTATTAAAAAAATTGATTAAGTATTAAATTTATGGGTTGTATTTTTTAGAAGTTTATAATGTAAAAAGTATTTTTTTTAATATTAATTAAGATAAAAAAATTAAAAAAATATATTTTTTTTTATAAATCTTAAACTCCATATAGTCATATTTTTTTTTAGGACAAAAAAGTATCAGAATAATTAACAAAACAAACAAACCAAAAAAAAAAAAAAAAAAAAAAAAAAAATCTATATTTTTTATATCACTATATCAAAAGAATATATCCAGCAAGAGAAAACACTATATTTATAATACAAAATCCATCACATTTGGTAGCATCATGTAAAGGTATGGACATAAATAGCTTTTGTTGACACATTCATAAGAGAGTTTGCCCCATTCATGAGAGAGATTCGGTAGAAAGTAACCTCAAATGTTATTCTGATTACACTTTAACAATGGAAAGAAAGTAAAAATTATCACTATTAAGTTAGAAAGGAGAAATTTTAAAGGATGAGAGTTTTTTTTTGTAACATGTGTAAGTTTTAGTGTCAGTATCACTGTGGTGAAATAAATATGAAAGAGATAAACCTTTGACATTCAAATAAATAATGAGTGTTTTTATTTATAGCTTGAGATTCACGGGACAATGCAAATGAAGAATAGATTACATCATTTACAAGGATACATTAGTTTATTGGTTTTGGTAGGATTATAATGAAAGGAAATGCATGGGTCTACCCCTGCACGGTTGTTCTGGCCAGAAACATTACTAATAGCTTGCTCATATTTGTTGCTAAAATTGAACCAAAACAATGTGGTTTGCAAAAGATTTTTTTTTAAAGTTCTAGTTGTAATTGCCTTAAGCATTGATGACGTGCTCGCCTAAATCGTTAATTTTCGACTTGCAGTGAACCACCAATATAACGACCTAAAATTTTCTACTTAATTTAAGGTCCCTACTGTATACGTACCATAAACGTTGAATGCGGAAGACTTCATTTAAATTCCATAAAACATAACCTATAACTTAAAACACAGCCATGAACTTACGTGTTTCGAAAACATCTTTAAAACGACACAAGAACAGACCCGAAATAAAATAAATAAGCGTTTAAGTTTAAAACATCCTATTTTATAAATAAATACCACTATCCTATGCATGTGTCAAGATCTCGAGTTGCGATGCCGTCGTCAGCCGTACCAGAATGCCTTGCCTTAACCTGAAAAATGTGGTAGCACATGGCTTGAGTATTTAAAGAAATACTCAGTAAGTGATCCCACTATTGGGGTTAAATGCAACAATTACATGTAATGAAATGATGGGACCTATCTATAATGACCCGAAATTTTCCACTTAATTTAAGGTCGCTACTGTATATATATATACCATAAACATTAAATGGGAAAGACTTCATTTAAATTCCATAAAACATAACCTTTAACTTAAAAACACAGCCATGGACTTACGTGTTTCGAAAACATCTTTAAAACGACACAACAAAAGACTCGAAATAAAATAAATAAGCGTTTAAGTTTAAAACATCCTATTATATCCTAAGTCTAAGAAAATAAACGCCACTATCCTATGCATGTGCCATGATCTCGAGTTGCGACGTCGTCGTCAGCCGTACAGGAATGCCTTGCCTTAACCTGAAAAATGTAGTAGCACATGGCTTGAGTATTTAAAGAAATACTCAGTAAGTGACCCCACTATTGGGGTTAAATGCAACGATCACATGCAATGAAATGATGGGACCTATCTTTCGTTTCGTTCCATTTCTTTTCGTTTCGTTTCGTTTCGTTTCGTTTCATTTTCCCTACGGTGTAATCCTAACAGGTAATCGTGGACGTGTACCATATACTCTACACGCAGCCCATACGTGCGAGTATGGGCTCACCAGCTAGTTTGCACACCGCTGGGCCACTGTCTCTAGCCGATGGGCATGCTCTGGGGACCCACCGGGACCCGTTAAAACTGAAACCTTCACGGCAGCGCTATGCAGGGCATAACGATCGTTGTCCTGCCATTTGGATGTACGCGTCCGTACCCTCGTGATGGGATAGGGGTATCCCCCAAATGCATGATCACACAATATGCATGAGGTCCCACTAGTCCTACAGTCATCATTTAATGAACACAACCCCGTGTCACGTTTTCATGCTTACATGTCATTCTCATTCTCATTTCCTTACATATCATACATATTCCTAGCGGGGTTATGTATCATGCAATTTATCATATTTCCTGTCATACAATTCATTCAGTTACATTCCAATACTCATACAACAAGCCATAATCGTACAAGGGCCACACATCGTCACATGCATTCATATCACATCAACTAAGCAGCATAAATAAAAGATAGAATGACCAAGAAATTAAATGTCAAATCATTTATACGATTCTAGTCAATCATGTCATATTAGTAATATTAGATTAAATTTTATCAGTAGCCAAATGAATAGATTAAAGATAGAATGACCAAGAAAACTTCGAAATTGAGATAAGAAAATAGAAAATACTGAGATAAGGAAAGATTTGGAAACAGAGATCCACTATAAATTTAGAATACATGAGAGAACAGAATTAAAAGGGCAACAGATAAAAAAAAAGATTAGGGAATTAAAAACAGAAACTAAATATGGAGGGAACCGTAAATACAGAGGGTAAATCCAGATAACAAATTTGGAATACATGATAACAGAATTAGAAGGCAACAGATAAAAAAAAATTAGGGAATTAAAAACAGAAACTAAATATGGAGGGAAAGGTAAATACAGAGGGTAAATACAGATAACAGTAAAGCTAAAAATAATTTAGCTGTATCTACTTTTTATACCACAGTAACCATGAAAAATGAGATTTTTAATAAAAATATAATTATAGATATATAATATTTCAGGACTTCTAACAATGGACCAATGTAAATTAGAGAAATAATGTTGTAGAATTCAAACCCGAAACTAATGTCATGGGCTCATATAGGTTGACCCGGATTTCAAAGGACGGAATCAAACTTTCATTAAGGATATATTCGTGACAACGACTTAAGCTAGCCAGGTAAGTGACCTTACTATCGGCATAGTTATATTTGATGTAAACACGTGCCTTGTGGTTTTGTACGTGTCATATATATGGATATGTGTGAATTGTCTGTGGATTGATATGCTTCCTATATGTTATGTTATGTTATAATATGTGATTTGTATGATAATAACTATGGTACGATGTGCTCAATGATATGTTTGAGATAGGGTACGAGAAGGATGCACAAAACGAAATGTAACGATAGGAGTATGATACGTTCATGAAACGTTAGAGTTAGGTTACATACCGGAGTGCTATGGATAGGAGAGATTGATGAAAGAATACGGTTAGGTTATGGGTAGAAAGGGATATGTTTGTGATAGATTGATAGAACGATAGCGTTAGGGTACGTTCTTGTGACGATATGACTAAGGTACGTCACGTAATGATATGTTTGTGATAGGTATAAGAACGTTAAGGCTATGGTAGGTTAGAGAACGATATGACTACGAAGTATTTAGGTTATGACTTGGTTATGATATGATACATTGTATGCTAGACTATTGCCCTTAAGTACGAAATCAGGTGAACGTGAATATATGTTATTTATGCTGCTTAGTTGATGTGATATGAATGCATGTAACGATGTGTGACCCTTGTACGATTATGGCTTGTTGTATGAGTATTGGAGTGTAACTGAATGAATTGTATGACATGAAATACAGTAAATTGCATGATACATAACCCTGCTAGGAATATGTATGATATGTAAGGAAATGAGAATAAGAATGACATGTAATCATGAAAACGTGACACGGGCTTATGTTCATTAAATGATGACTGTAGGACTAGTGGGACCTCACGCATATTGTGTGATCATGCATTTGGGGGGATACCCCTATCCCATCACGAGGGTACGGACGCATACATCCAAATGGCAGGACAACAATCGTTATACCCTGCATAGCGCTGCCGTGACTATTTTAGTTTTAACGGGTCCCGGTGGGCCCCCAGAGCATGCCCACCGGCTAGGGACAGTGGCCTAGCGGTGTGCGAACTAGCTGGTGAGCCCATACTCGCACGTATGGGCTGCGTGTAGAGTATATGGTACACGTCCACGATTACCTGTTAGGATTACACCGTAGGGAAAACGAAACGAAACGAAACGAAACGAAATGAAACGAAACGAAACGAAATGAAACGAAACGAAACGAAATGAAAAAGCATAATAATCTAGCATACAATGTATCATATATAACCAAGTCATAACGTAAACACTTCATAGTCATATCGTTCTCTAACTTACCATAGCCTTAACGTTCTTATACCTATCACAGACATATCATTACGTGACGTACCTTAGTCATATCGTCACAAGAACGTACCCTAACGCTATCGTTCTATCAATCTATCACAAACCTATCCCTTTCTACCCATAACCTAACCGTATTCTTTCATCAATCTCTCCTATCCATAGCACTCCGGTATGTAACCTAACTCTAACGTTTCATGAACGTATCTTACTCCTATCGTTACATTTCGTTTTGTGCATCCTTCTCGTACCCTATCTCAAACATACCCTTGAGCACATCGTACCATAATTATTATCATACAAATCACATATTATAACATAACATAACATATAGGAAGCATATCGATCCATAGACAATTTACACATATCAATATATATGACACGTACAGAACCACAGGGCACGTGTCAACATCAAATATAACCATGCTGATAGTAAGGTCACTTACCTGGCTAGCTTAAGTCGTTGTCACGAATATATCTTTAATGAAAGTTTGATTCCGTCCTTTGAAATCTGGGTCAACCTATATGAGCCCATGACATTAGTTTCGGGTTTGAATTCTACAACATTATTTCTCTATTTTACATTGGTCCATTGTTAGAAAGTTTTGAAATGTTATATATCTATAATTATATTTTTATTAAAAATCTCATTTTTCATGGTTACTGTGGTATAAAAAGTAGATACAGCTAAGTTATTCTGAGCTTTACTGTTATCTGTATTTACCCTTTTATTTACCTTTCCCTCCCTATTATCTGTATTGTTTTTAATTCCCTAATCTTTCTTTTTTTTTTTATCTGTTTTCTTTAATTCTGTTATCATGTATTCCAAATTTACAATGGATCCCTATTTCCAAATCTTTCTTTATCTCAGTATTTCCTATTTCCTTATCTCTGTTTCCTATTCAGAAGTTTTCTTGGTCATTCTAACTTTAATCTATTCATTTGGCTACTGATAAAAATTTAATCTAATATTACTAATATGACATGATTAACTAGAATCGTATAAATGATTTGACATTTAATTTCTAACTAAAAGATGGATCATGGTAATAATTCAACAAAGATCTAACTATAACTATAGTTGGTTGTGATTTCTAAAAAAAAATAGGATAATAGAAAATGAAGATTTAATACATACCTTATTGATCAGATCTATCTTCACGTAAATCTTCAGGGAATCTGAACTGGGTAAAGGTCATTCTCTTTTTTTTTTCCCTCAAGTAAAACTGACAATTATTTTTTTTTCTCTTTCTGTGCAGTAACTGTTAATTTCTGGCGTCAGGATGGGTTGGGGAGAGATAATCGTGGGAAGGGATAAGAGGTTAGTGGAGAGGATGGGGAAATGTTTTATTTATTTATTTATTTATTATTATTATTATTTTAACTACCTTATTATAATTATTTTTATTTGTTTATTTGTTTATTTATTTTTGGCTATTACATTATGTCCCTCTAAAAGAAACTTTCGTCCTCGAAAGTGTTTTAATCTTAGAATAACTCGGGTTCTTATTCTAAGAGTTCTTTGTTAAGTCTTCAAGTACCACTAAGTAGAAATTTTTAATAAGTATACCCTAATCCATATGAGTCATAAACATTTATTCGCATACATCAAACTTATCACTTGGTATTCGTAGAAACTTTGATTTCATATAAAGTGTCTTGCTGGATAGTTACATATTTTAAATCTTGATTCATACTCTAAAGTTGTTTTAATTCCCTAAAATCTTTCATACTTACCCTTAATATCATAAATAAGTCTCATATAATTTTCATATAGTATTTTGAGTCTCCAAGGATTTTGAAAATGTCATAGAATTTTCATAAGGGTCTTTTGGTCATTTACCAACCCAAATCTTGGTTTAATTCTTCAACATATTCCAATGGTCTTGTAACTTTGTGCAATCCCTTTACACCATGACATACGGCTCCTCATCAAATTTTATATCACTTTGGAGGTCACTTTGGTCATAAGCTAGTGGTACATAATTACAGGGATATTTTAGTCATTTTACACCTACACTTGGTTTAGCCCGTTATCATAACCTAATAGTCACCAAATTTCGTACATAACCTTATCATGCCCTATTGAGCCTTCTTCTAAAATTTCATGGACAACATAATTTATCTATGGTTTGTGGCTCACGCACTTCATTGAAATAAATGTTCATGTGTACAATAAAGTTGGAAAACTTACCTAGTTCCTCACTTTTTTTTTCTTTCTTCTCTATGATTCCATCCACTGAATCAATAGTTTTACTAGTTTCTATTTACATTCTTCTCCAAATCAGATTTTCTACACTTAGCTAAAGGTTCACTAATTGACCTGTTTGTCCATACATCCTCAAAATCTCATTTTAAAATATGGATCTCCGCCTACACAAGAAAATTGTTGATAAAACTCCAAAATGACACTTTCTTTTGATCTAAATTTTTCCTCTCCTTATCATTAAAGAAAGACAACGAAAAATTTCAGGGTAGAAACCTTCTCGAGAATTTCTCTTAAGATTCGAACCCATAGTTGATGATAGAACTAGCATAGATATTTTTTTTTTTTGTTTCCTACTCGCACGCATTCATACCTTTGTTTCTCGATCAATCTCTAATTCTAATCTTCCTCCCCAATCAAATATTATGGTGCCGGTATAGATCAAAATTTCGTTATAGTTCAATTCTGACAGGTAATAGATACCGGGGCTTTGCAATATTTGACGGATCACAATTTTATATAGTCCATTTACTATAGAAGTTCCTAGGGAATTCATTAGCGGAATGTTTTCAATTAAAATTGTTCGTTCTCTATATTTTTAATAATTAAAAAGGAAGAAAAAATTGTTTTCCTTTCCTCATTATTGTTTGTGTCATCTTGATTTGGTTCATCATTAATGTCTCATCTTTGTAGATGAATTCCATATACAAATTTGCCTATTTTCCCATACAAAATCAAGAAATTTGTAATACTTCTTCTCTTTTGGCTACCTACCCCAATTCTAGTATTTTTTTTTTTTTTTTTTGGAGTCAGAATCATGACATGAAACTCGTTAAGAACTCCACCCTATCCCAATGCAAATAGAATGCACTAGTAAATCACATGGATCTAGGAACGACTTCCTGTTTTTGATTTGTGGTCAAGCTAGAGTTTGAGGATTTGGTAACTTTCATAGGAAACATTGTCAAATAGGCTTTTCTCTTGGCATACCTTATCTAGTACAACCCAAAACTAATACTCCTATAACCATAACAGAAAGACAACACAACCCTTTCAATGCCTTTGTAATATCAAGAATGGGCTTAACAAAATTCACTCCTAAGAATTGGTATTATATTAGCATGGTGGATATTCTCAAGTGCCATAAAACTTGGGATACTTGAAAATCAAACTTAAAATGACAGTTTTGAAACTTTAACTAGAGTAATACCTTGTAACTAGGTTGACATTGCTAAAAAAAATTGATTGGTAATTTTCTACAACAATTTGTTTATGTTGAGCTTCATGAGTGCATTCGTATACTCTAAGGAGGATTACCACAAAACTTCTAGTTGATTTAGAGACAATGTCCCACTCTAATCCTCATGTGTCCCCCGCCCAAGTTCATCTTAAATCATGGTTTCTTAAATTTAAGGTACCTTGACAATCTTATACCCTAGTCCCTCTCCATATACCTCTAAAATTTTGACCATGATCGTAATGCCTCATCCAAATTGTGGCTCGATACTTTTAAATCATCTCACAACTTCCATAATTGCGGTTATATTACTTTTTTTTTTTCCTTTTTATATTATTATTATTATTATTATTTTATATAGTTTTCAAGCCTTATTAAGGTAGGAAAGTTTTCTACATCTCAGTACTAATAAAGCTCATCTTCCATTAACGACACTTATGTCATTCACCAATTAATTTAAGTATACATGTTTTAAACTTTTATGGTCTTTAACCCAATTTTTTTTTTTTTTTGTTTACAAGTAATTTAATTTCATCTTTAAATACTTCAAAGTTATAAAGTTTTCTTTCAGACACTACCACTTTTAATATCTATCGTATACTATAGGATATTGACATCTATATCAAGTTTCTTAGGTCATTTTATTTCATCTAAAACTACTTACTCTTCCGTGTACATTGATACAGTTCTCCCCATCTCTATGGTCATAAGACTATGTAGTTTATTTATGTTCAAGACATCTAACTAAAACATATGATCTTGTTTAGCAAAGTTATTTTCATATAGCAACCCTAACATTTAGTAGCTTACTAAAACTATAGCTACTAATCTCTATGGTCATAAGACTGTGTACCATTTACAAATCTAACTAAAACATATGATCTTGCTTAGCAAAGTCATTTTCATAGCAACCCTAACATTTAGTAGCTTACTAAAACTATAGCTACTAATTCACACCAACAATCTCTCTATGGTCATAAGACTGTGTAGTTTATTTATGTTCAAGACGTCTAACTAAAACATATGATCTTGCTTAGCAAAGTCATTTTCATAGCAACCCTAACATTTAGTAGCTTACTAAAACTATAGCTACTAATTCACACCAACAATCTCTCTATGGTCATAAGACTGTGTAGTTTATTTATGTTCAAGACGTCTAACTAAAACATATGATCTTGCTTAGCAAAGTCATTTTCATAGCAACCCTAACATTTAGTAGCTTACTAAAACCATAGCTACTAATTCACACCAACAATCTCAGTAAATCCAAAAATCATCAATACAACAATTTACATTCACATTCCATGCAAGGTAAAACATAACTCATCAATACAACAATTTACATTTATATTCCATGCAACGTAAAACATAACGTATTCTAAATTATAATAAATATAGAATCAGGCAACAATAATGCAGTAAATTATAATATAATCAATGGTGTAAAAGTCCAATTATGAGTTATATTTTATAATGACCAAGCAATAACAACATACACAATCAACGACATTTCATTTTTTTATCTTAAGCAAGACATACTTGACGGAGACGGGGCATCAACGGTTGGACCATGGAACATGCCAAGCTTACATCGTAGGCTAGTCTACAAGATCTATAACCTAGAGCTCTTGTAACGACCCAAAATTTTCTACTTAATTTAAGGTCGCTACTGTATACATACCATAAACATTGAATGCGGAAGACTTCATTTAAATTCTATAAAACATAACCTTTAACTTAAAACACAGCCATGGACTTACGTGTTTCGAAAATATCTTTAAAACGACACAACAAAAGACTCGAAATAAAATAAATAAGCGTTTAAGTTTAAAACATCCTATTCTATCGTAAGTATAAGAAAATAAATGCCACTATCCTATGCATGTGCCATGATCTTGAGTTGTCATGTCATCGTCAACCGTACAGGAATGTCTTGCCTTAACCTGAAAAATGTAGTAGCACATGGCTTGAGTATTTAAAGAAATACTCAGTAAGTGACCCCACTATTGGGGTTAAATGCAACAATCACATGCAA
>CM031890.1:6749920-6866415 GCA_018691285.1 Cucurbita argyrosperma subsp. sororia | reverse complement strand
GGAAAAATCTAGTATCAAGCATGTATCATATCCTCGATAATCTGATACAGTCTTTCAGGGGTGAAAACGTTGTATTGAACTTTGGTTGTGTATCAAGTGCCTTCTGAAGACTTCTCCAGAATCGAGAAGTAAATCGTGTGTCCCTATCTTACACAACTGAAAAACTGGTGCACCATGCAAGCGTATAATTCCTTTTAAGTACGATTGTGCTCAATTGTCAACTGAATATGTTGACTTCCCTGTGTAAGATGAGTTGTCTTAGTTAGTCTATCCACAACAACCCATATCACCGTAAATTCCAACCCGGTTCTAGGTAGTCCTGTAATAAAATTCATGGTCACCTCTTCCCACTTCCACTGGAGTGCGTTCAGAGGTTACAGTAATCCAACAGGTTTCTATCTAGGTGCCTTAACTTGTTGACAAGTTAAACACCTACCGACATATTCAGTAACGTCCTTCTTCATCCCAGACCACCAAAAAACATATGCATTTTAAACGACCATCAATTGCTACCAAGAAATCCTTAGCTCGCTCGACCTCTAGAACAACTATCTTAGCTCGTTCAAACTCCATTTACATTTTAGTTTGTCTTGTTAGCAATAAAGACGAGTGAGCTGTTATATGACGCAAGACATCAACTACCATATTAGCTTTGTCAGGATGACGAGGATTTCCATATCATAATCTTTCACTGGCTCCAAACATTGTCATTTCCTCATATTTAGCTCTTTTCTGTGTGAATAAATATTTGAGGTTCTACCTCGCGCATACTCGCTCAGTCACACACGCTAGTCGCAATCTCCCACGCACCCCTCACGACCGCATGAAAAATTTCAACTCTTATATTAATTCCTTTTATGTCCCTGTCCAAAAATATGACCTTACCCCCAAACTTTCATCCCGATTCCTTCTACAACTTTGTAGATCTCATTATCGTGACTCTATTCGAACCCTATTCCATAACCTATTACCAACATACATCGAGTTATCAAGATCTAAAGTTCTATAGCTCCTCTTCCTCAAACGCCTCAATCCCTCCACGCGTTTTCTTCCCCCTCTTCTTCATTACAGCAGCTGTTTCTCTGTTCTTTTTATATTATTAATATTGTTATAACACAACCAACAACATTTGCTTGCCTATAATTATGTCGTCACTATAATCATTACATTTACATATATACATACATAGACAAAACATTACACTTGTCTTTTGTTTTGACCTGAAATAAGGAGCATGTGGTTTTGGTAACACTATTGAAGTGTGTTGAATTCTTAACCCCTTTTCCCATTTGCAGCAATGCCGTACACACCATTACTAATAATACTATTTTATTTGTCTTGTGGCTGCTTCATGCCTATATAAACTCCCCACCCCTCAAACCCAAGTGCCTCAGCGTTCAAGTTCAAAGCTACAATCAAACAAACTTACAGAACAGAGAACAGAACAGGGTTCTTGCAAATGGGGTCGGCCGTAGTAGTCTCGATTCCTGAAGAAATTCAGGATCAAAGAGTTACTGACGACGTTCCCGTTGATCAGAACAAGAACAAGAACAAGACGGCAGCTATGAACAAGTTCCGTAACTTGTTTGACTCGACTCGAGACAGAATAAAGAAACAAGACATGAAGAAAATTTTCCATAGCATTAAGCTTGGGATTGCTTTGGTTGTTGTTTCACTTCTTTATCTCCTTAATCCTCTTTATAAACAAGTTGGAGATAATGCAATGTGGGCTATAATGACTGTTATTGTTGTCTTTGAGTTCTATGCAGGTAATTCATTCACTAAATGCACCCATAATTCAGAAAATTTCTTGGTTTTGACTTGATTTTGGTTTGTTGGTTTAGGAGCTACACTGAGCAAGGGGCTTAACCGAGGGCTAGGCACGATTTTCGGTGGCGGGCTCGGATGTTTCGCGGGTTCATTCGCTCAAGATGTCGGCGGGGAGCCTGTGCTTCCATTATTGGAGTTTCCGTCCTTGTTTTCGGTGAGTCTTGGTTCTCGTAAAGTCAAAGGTTTCAATTCTTCCTATCTTATTGAACTCGTTTGTTCTTTAGGTGGTATCGCGACGTACTTGCGGTTGATACCGAGTATAAAGAAGGAAGTACGACTACGGCGTGATGATATCGATATTGACGTTTAATTTGGTGGTGGTGTCTGGTATGAGAGAAGAAAAGATTATGGCATTAGCAAGAGAACGCTTGTCTACCATTGGCATGGGATTTGCAGTATGCATTGGGCCACACATCGTCACATGCATTTATATCACATCAACTAAGCAGCATAAATAACATACATTCACGTTCACATGATTTCGTACTTAAGCACAATAATCTAGCATACAATGGATCATATCATAACCAAGTCATAACGTAAACACTTCATATCATTCTCTAACTTACCATAGCCTTAACGTTCTTATACCTATCACAAACATATCATTACGTGACGTACCTTAGTCATATCATCACCAGAACGTATTCTAATGCCATCGTTCTATCAATCTATCACAAACCTATCCCTTTCTACCCATAACCTAACCGTATTCTTTCATCAATCTCTCCTATCCATAGCACTCTAGTATGTAACCTAACCTTAACGTTTCGTGAATGTATCTTACTCCTATCGTTACATTTCGTTTTGTGCATCCTTCTCGTATCCTATCTCAAACATCTCCTAGAGCACATCGTACCATAATTATTATCATACAGTCCACATATTATATAACGTAACATAACATATAGGAAGCATATCGATCCACAGACAATTCACACATATCAATATATATAAAACGTGCAGAACCACAGGGCACGTGTCAACATAAAAAAAATAACCATGCTGATAGTAAGGTCACTTACCTGGTTAGCTTAAGTCATTGTCACGAATATATCGTTAATGAAAGTTCGATTCCGTCGTTATCCTTAATGAAAGTCCATTGAACTCCAAGTCAACCTATGTGAGCCCATGACATCAGTTCTGAGTTTGAATTTCTACAAAATTGTTTCTCTAATTTATATTGGTCCATGTGTTATACTTCATGCGAACATTAGAGTCTTTGCCGGAGTTAGGTCTTGAAATATTTATATACGTTTGTTATAGTATTATTTTCATATAAACCATTTAATACCCATTAAAATTTTCCAGATATTCTATTTTCTCTTAACAGTGTTTAATACTCTTTTAACATTTTCCAGATAACTTCAATCATATTCACAATCTTCTCTCCCTGTCTCTTACTGTATTTTCCTTCTTTTAATTATCCCCGGTGTTGTGTTTGAGGATGACTTTTAATATCATTAAATAATATAAAAGGAAAATACTGCAAAATCCTTTTAATATCATTAAATACCTCTTCAAATGCAAAATCTTTTTCTAGCAAAATATCTCTCACTCCCAAAACTAAATCTGAACTTTTTTTTTTTTTTGTGTTTGTTTTTGCCCGAGAGAAGAAATTCTGATACGTTAAATCTGTTTAACCCTTCTTCTTTAGTTTTGTTTGCTACCTTTTTAATTAGGTTGACCAATTTAATTGATTCTATTTTTTCTACTATTCATCCTGACGATTTTCTAACAAGGTAAATTGCTAAATAAAACTAAATAATTGGATAGAAAAAAAAAGGAGATCTGAGATATAACTTACAGCAAATCTCTCTCCCATGTAAATCTTGATCAAGCCCATCTCCTCTAAATTTGACAGGTATTTCTGTTTTCTCAAATTTAATTTTTCATTTCTGTTTTTTTTTGCAGGAACTATGAGGTGGGTTGAGGAGAGATTGGTGGGGGAAGTGACTAAGAGAGATGAGGGAATAAAGGTCTTTTTTTTATTTACTTTTTTTATTAATTTATTATTATTATTATTATTATTTTATACATAATAATAATTTTTATTTGTTTATTTATTTATTTTTGGGCTGTTACACTTGTATCCTATTTACATTGTAAACATTAATGAAGATCGTACCTTCCATCCCACTTTTGTTTCTTGTTGTTAAAATGGTATCAAATCACTAATCTTGATGTTCTTCAATATCGAAAAAAAAAAAAAAATTAATGGCATAATCATCCAAATCCAATTTCAAAACTTCGGATGAAACTATTAAAGGCATTCCAAGAGTTGTAACATTCGTACGTAATGGTCATAATTAACCATTATGTAATTATAACCTAAAGTAAATAAAAAGTCGTAAAATATATTAATGAAATACAATAACTCTAAATTACTCTAAATAGTAATCCACCTAAAATCTATAACATGAAATTAAATTCTTTTCCAATGTGGCATGAATTAAAATATCTATTGATAATTTCAACAATATTTTTCACATCTTCATTGAAATATATTGTATGATTGATTTCTCTTTATTCATATCATGTATGCTATGCCATGTATTTTCTTGTGTTGAAATGTCGATGTATGCCACGCTTATGTATGTGATGCTGTTTAGCCATGAATTGTTTATCTTATATGCATGAAATTAATTGACATGTCATGAATGTGTTGGGAGCCTTACATGCCATGGATGTGTTGACTGGCGTACTACAATACACTTACATGATGTTTAACTAAGTCATACTATGTAACGCGGCAAGGTAATGAAACGATGTATGTATAATGCCATGGAGGTAAGCTTTAGGGACCCCATGTGTAACGACCCAAAATTTTCTACTTAATTTAAGGTCGCTACTGGATACATACCATAAACATTGAATGCGGAAGACTTCATTTAAATTCCATAAAACATAACCTTTATCTTAAAACACAGCCATGGACTTATGTGTTTCGAAAACATCTTTAAAACGACACAACAAAAGACTCGAAATAAAATAAATAAGCGTATAAGTTTAAAACATCCTATTCTATCCTAAGTCTAAGAAAATAAATGCCACTATCCTATGCATGTGCCATGATCTCGAGTTGCGATGCCGTCATCAGCCGTACAGGAATGCCTTGCCTTAACTGAAAATGTAGTAGCACATGACTTGAGTATTTAAAGAAATACTCAGTAAGTGACCCCACTATTGAGGTTGAATGCAACAATCACATGCAATAATATGATGGGACCTATCTTTCGTTTCGTTTCATTTCGTTTCATTTTGTTTTGTTTCATTTCGTTTCTTTTTCGTTTCGTTTCGTTTTCCCTATGGTGTAATCCTAATAGGTAATCGTGGACGTGTACCATATACTCTACACGCAGCCCATACGTGCGAGTATGGGCTCACTAGCTAGTTCGCACACCACTGGGCCACTGTCCCTAGCCGGTGGGCATGCTCTAGGGGCCCACCGGGACCCGTTAAAACTAAAACCGTCACGGCAGCGCTATGCAGGGCATAACGATCGTTGTCCTGCCATTTAGATGTATGCGTCCGTACCCTCGTGATGGGATAGGGGTATCCCCCCAAATGCATGATCACACAATATGCATGAGGTCTCACTAGTCCTATAGTCATCATTTAATGAACATAACCCCATGTCACGTTTGCATGCTTACATGTCATTCTCATTCTCATTTTGTTACATATCATACATATTCCTAGCGAGGTTATGTATCATGCAATTTACCGTATTTCATGTCATACAATTCATTCAGTTATATTCCAATACTCATACAACAAGCCATAATCGTACAAGGGCCACACATCGCCACATGCATTCATATCACATCAACTAAGCAGCATAAATAACATACATTCACGTTCACATGATTTCGTACTTAAGCTCAATAATCTAGCATACAATGTACCATCATTTTTTTTTCGGTTCCGTTACATTACCTACCCCTAAAAGGGACTTTCGTCCTCGAAAGTCTCGAACTCGTGGATCAACTCGGGATATTTTTTCTTTATTTCCTCCTCTCGTTCCCACGTAGCTTCCTTGACTCGGTGGTTACGCCACAATACCTTAACGAAACCTATACTCCTATTACGTAAGGCTTTCACCTCTCGGGCTAGAATTTTAATCGGTTTCTCCTGGTAAATTAAATTTTCCTCAATTTCGAGAGGTTTGTAGTCTATTACATGCGTCGGGTCTGGAATATATTTTCTTAACATGGACACATGAAATACATCGTGTACGCTTGAAAGTGAAGGTGGTAAAGCTAGTTTGTAAGCTACCGGACCTACTCTTTCTAAAATTTCGAACGGTCCAATGAATCGAGGGCTGAGCTTCCCCTTGCGTCCAAATCTTAGAATACCTTTCATGGGGGCTACTTTTAGGAACACTGGGTCCCCCTCTTCGAACTCTAAATTCCTACGCCTAACGTCGGCGTAGCTCTTTTGCCTACTCTGCGCAGTACGCATTCTTACTCGAATTTTCTGGATTGCCTTGTTAGTGACACGGACCAGCTCAGGTCCTACCAGTTCTCGTTCTCCTACTTCGTCCCAAAACAATGGGGATCTACATCATTTTCCATACAACGTTTCAAAGGGTGCCATCTCGATGGTTGCTTGGAAGCTGTTATTATAAGAGAATTCCATTAAGTGCAGTTTGGTGTCCCAACTCCCTGTGAAATCCATAACGCATGCCCGAAGCATGTCTTCCAGAATTTGGTTTAATCGTTCTGTTTGGCAATCTGTTTGTGGGTGGAAGGCGGTGTTAAAGTCGAGGCGGGTACCCATTGCTTTTTGGAGTCCGCGCCAAAAGGCCGACGTAAAACGCGGGTCTCGATCCGACACAATTGACACCGGTACTCCATGCAACCTCACAATTTCTTTATCTCTTCATGTTCAAAAAAACAAGATTTTTTAAATATGCTAGTGCCGTCTATTTTTTTTTTTCAAAACTTAGACTTTGACGATAACACAGCTATCTATTTAGTAGACTAGAGTCTAACATGTGGCTGACTCCAAACATAAGCGATTATACATGCGTAAACATGATATCTGAGGAAATGAATTATAAGTATTTGAAAATCGAAAATATATAACAGATCGGGCGACGAATGGTTGAGATGTAAAATCAATATATCTATATGGGTGTAGGTATCTATAGGGAAGTAAACTGAAATTCTTTATTAAAAATTTAATGAGACGTTAAAATGATGACATTAGTGGATTAAGTTAAAACCGTATTTTTTAATTCTATGAACCCTTATTTCTTTTCTCGAAATCATTATTACTATTATAGAATATATCCCGCCGAATACATAATTAAATTGGTTTGCAAAATCCTCTAAAATCAAACTATTATTAAATTAATAAAATTGATTCTAATTATATTTTTTCAATCTCGACGAGTGAATAATAATAGGTTACCCGGTAGGAAGTGAGCCGACTTTGTCAGGCGGTCCTCAACCACCCAGATTATCGTATAGCCCTTTAATGTTTTGGGTAGGCCTACTATGAAATCCATGGTAATGTTTTCCCATTTCCATTCCGGTATACTTGGAGGTTGTAGTAGCCCGGCAATTTTCTGCCTAGGGGCTTTTACTTGTTGGCACACTAGACACTTACTCACATACTCCGCAATATCCTTCTTCATACTTCGCCACCAGAAGTGTTGTTTCAAGTCTTGATACATCTTTGTTCCACCTGGATGTATCGAGAAGGTTGAGTTGTGTGCCTCCGTTAGGATTTCATTTTCTATTTCGCTCATGGGTGGGACACATAAGGCCCTTGGCATAATAATCCGTCATCTGTTGATTTAGTGAATCCGTCCACTGGGCCAACTTTCAATTGGTCTAGGATTTTACTTAGGCTTGAATCCCCACGTTGTGAGTCTATGATCCTTTGTCTGAGCGTGGGGCGCACTATCAGTCAGCCTATTTGGGCGGCAACTTCTTTGGTTACTACTGCGATATCAGCCTATTCGAAATCAGTTCGCACTCGTGGCTCCCTGGTGATGAGGGTCGATGAGTGTACTGCTTTTCGACTCAGTGCATTAGCGACTACATTTACTTTTCCAGGATGGTACTGGATGTCTATGTCGTAATCTTTTACCAGCTCTAACCATCTACATCGCCTCATGTTCAATTCTTTTTGGGTGAACAAATATTTTAGGCTTTTGTGGTCCGCGTAGATCTGGGTCTTTTCGCCATACAGGTAGTGTCGCCAAATTTTTAACGTGAACACCACTGCTGCCAGCTCCAAATCATGTGTAGGATAGTTTTTCTCGTAATCTTTTTGTTGGCGTGACGCATACGCAACCACCTTGCCATGTTGCATCAGTACACAACCTAATCCCTTTTTGGACGCGTCACTGTAAATCACACATCCCACAGAACTTTCTGGAACTGTGAGCAATGGGGCGGATACTAGTCTTTGTTTTAGTTCTTGAAAGCTGGTCTCACAAGTATCGTCCCAAACAAAAGGTACACCTTTTTTTGTCAATTGGGTGAGAGGCGTGGCTATTCTAGCGAAGTCCTGGACAAACCTTCGATAGTAACCCGCCAATCCCAAGAAACTTCGTATCTCGGTGACCGTTGTTGGGCGTTTCCATTTCATGACCGCTTCTTCTTATTGGGATTTACGAAGATTCCGTCTTTAGACACTACGTGCCCCAGAAAGGAAACCTGTCGTAGCCAAAATTCACACTTGGTGAATTTGGCATATAGCTTGCTCTCTCTTAGGATAGTTAAGGCTTTGCGAAGGTGCTCTTGGTGTTCTAGGTTCGTTTTCGAGTATATCAAGATATCGTCTATGAACACGATCACAAACGAGTCTAGGCACTCCTTAAATACTCGATTCATTAGTTCCATAAATACCGCTGGGGCATTGGTGAGACCAAAAGACATCACCACAAACTCGTAGTGGCCATATCTGGTTCGAAAGGCTGTTTTCGGTATGTCTTCATTTTTAATCTTAATTTGATGGAATCCTGATCGAAGATCTATTTTAGAAAACACTGTCGCCCCCACGTAGTTGATCAAATAGGTCCTTAATATGAGGTAACGGGTATTTGTTCTTTACCGTCCTCTTGTTTAATTCCCTATAATCAATGAATAAATGCATTGAACCGCCTTTCTTTTTAACAAACAACACTGGCGCACCCCAAGGGGACACGCTAGGTCGAATGAAGCCCTTATCTAGTAGGTCTTGCAGTTGTGTTTTAAGCTCTTTTAGTTCTGCTGGTGCCATGCGGTACAGGGCCTTAGAGATAGGTCCCGTTCCTGGTTCCAGATCTATTCCAAAGTCTACCTCTCGCAATGGAGGAATTCCCGGGAGGTCCTCCGGGAAGACATCCATAAATTCGTTTACTATGGGTACTGTATCTATGGGTTTTTCCTTTCCTTTTGTATTTACTGCACAGGCTAGAAACGCCCACCCCCCTTGTTGTATCAAGCGTCTCGCTTTCATCATCGATATTATTTTTGGGGTGGTACCTGTGGAGGTTCCTTTAAACTTAAAGGTCAGTCCGTTGGGAGGTGTGAATATCACCTCCTTCTTATGGCAGTCTATGGTAGCAAAGTTTTCTGCTAACCAGTCCATTCCTAGTATGACGTCAAAATCCGTCATATCCACTACCTTTAAGTCTACATGGATGGTTTGTCCAACTATTACCACTTGTCCGTCCTTTACTCTATTTTTCGTAACTAGGTCTACCCCTTCTAGGGTACCAACCGACAATGCAGGCATTAAGGGTTCTACTACGAACCCTACTTGTTTAACAAATGGTAAAGCAACAAAGGAATGGGTTGAACCAGAATCAAACAATGTCAACGTAAAGTGTCCTAGTATAGAAAGCGTACCTGTCACCACGGTGCCAGATGTTCCCGCCTCTTTACTGGTCGTTACATATGCCTTGATCTGTGGACGGGTTTGTAAGGTGGGCTCTCGGATGACCGGTCCTCTAAGGGGTTCCCTTGGAATTCCCGGGCTCTTTGTAGGGCAAGTTCTGGCCACATGACCTGCATGACCACAGATATAACACATACCTGAGCCCGCCAAACATCTCCCAACATGTTGCTTTCCACAGTTACGGCACAGGGGCTTCTCCATTGCTAGTTGTCGGCCTATTGGAGGTGGAGCAGGTGGCATTCTCTGATATCGAGGTCTCTGAACGGTGGTTGGAACTCTGTGGTATCGACCTCGACAGGGCGTTTCCTCCCTGTGGCGACCGTTGGCTCTATTTTCTTTTCCTCTGGGGGTTCCTCTAGAGCCTTGGCAGTCCTTAGGGCCTCTTCATAGGTTTTGGGTTAAAGGCCTCTAACATGCGGCGGGTTTTTGGATTCAATCCTAACACAAATTTTTCTGTCTGTTTCTCTTCAGTGTCGGCTAAAGACGGTGCAAACCTTCTCAATCTCATGAAATCCTGATCGTACTGATCCACCGTGTGATCACCTTGGGTTAAGTGGTTAGACTCTTACTATTTCTTTATACGGGTTTCCTTTGGATAATAGTATTTTAGAAAGGCTTCCTTAAAGGTCTCCCATGTTGTAATTACCCCGCTCGGGTTGATGCTCTGTTTGTTATCCAACCACCACACTTCTGCATCTTTTTGTAACACGTATGTCGCATGTTCATCAGAGCATCTCATTGATTCAAAGGTCGTTTCCATGTTTGCAATCCACATCTGAGCCGCTGTGGGCTCTTCCTTTGAACCGACAAAAGGACGGGGGTTATAACGCCTGAAATCCTTTAACCAACTCGCGCCCCTATCTGGGTGCGGGTTGTTTACAGGTTGGATAGCTACTGCATCCACCGGTTGTGGGGCCGCAGCGTTGGCTGGTTGCGTGGCCATCGCGTTGGCTTGTTGCGTGGCCATCGCGTTAGTTGGTTGCGTGGCCATTGCCGCGACTTGTTGTGTAGCCAACAACGTGGCCTGTTGTGTGTCTAGCATGGTTTGCATAGTTTTTTGAAGGGATTCCAACAGTAACTTTGTGGTGGGGTCTAACCCGGTCTGTGGTGCAGCTTGAGGGGGCGGTGTATATTTCGGAGGGGGTACAGCTTGTGGAGGAGGTGCATATTCAGGAAGGGGTACAAACGCATATGGGCCAGTAGTCGACCCCTCTTGGGAAGAACTTCTATCGGCGTCTCCTCTTCCTCCTCTCCTAATGGGAGGTCGTCCCCTCCCTCTCCTACCTCTTCTACGTCCTCTGTGCGGCATGGTTCTAGAAACCAAGAAAGGATTCTAGCTAAGTTTATGATTTACAACATTCCCTACATCCTACCATATAATTCATATGTATACATATATATAAAAGAAAAACATAAATATCATAACATAAAGACATGCATTACATCAAATCACATTGACATCAGATAACATCAACCTTTTTTCATACAGTAACATGTCATGCATGATTTAAAGCCAACAACATTAAATATATCACGCATGTCATACATTCCTCATTCTACATAAGGTGTACCTGGCAACGGCGGGGCATCGGTAATTGGACCGTGGAACATGCCAAGCCTACTCTGTAGGCTAGTCTACAAGATCTATAACCTAGGGCTCTGATACCAACTGTAACGACCCTAATATTTTACCAATTTAATCTAAGGTTATTACTATACTTTGAAATGCGGAGTTGTAACGCAAAAAAAAAAAAAAAAAAAAAAAAAAAAAAAAAAAAAAAAAAAAAAAAAAAAAAAAAAAAAAAAAAAAAAAGAACGGGGGGGGGGGGGGCTAAGTCAACTGAGGGGCAAAAATGTCATTTTGCCCCTCCAACCCAAATAGGGGTCCAAGGAAAATCCAGCCAGATTGCCTGCAAAAGAAAGAAGAGGTTAGAGAGAGGTTAGAGAGAGGTCGGCCGGGAAGATTAACGGACCACCGCCGGAATCCATCTCCAGACGAGACTCGTACCAGGATTGAGGGGCTATCAAGGCCTACGCACCATCAAAACCTAAGAACATTTCGCGGGGTAAGGTTTCTGAATGATATTGCTCAGATCTGAGTTTTCCCCTACGTGAATCGACCCTAAAATGTTGAAATCTTCACCTAGGAACAACTCACGCACAGTCTGTGAAGAAGTTTGGCCGAGACCTCAACCCAAAGGCGGAGATCCGAGGGTCATCCGAGAACGGTGAGCGAACTTCCGGCATTCTTAAATCCTCCGATAGTCAAGAAAAAAATTATAAAAGGAATACTAGGACGTAGCCTGTAACACGATCTAGAACGTTGCCGAAGGAATCATATTGATCCGATCTACGGATCGAAAGATATGAAAATCGAAAAACAAAAACTGACTGGGTTTCGGTTTTCAGAGGACAGAGAAGAAGAAAAAAAAAAAAAAAAAAAACGGCCGGCGAGCGGTGGAGGGCGGCGACAGGCGCCGGACACGCGTCGACCACTGGCTGGAGCAACGCAGCTCCAGCGAGGCGTCGACACGTGTCGCCGGCAAGCCGGGCCGAATTGCAACGCGAGCCGAGCCGACCGGACCGGGCTGGGCCGGGCGACCCGCGACTGTGCAGAATTGGGCGCGCGTGGCAGGCGCGCGTGCAGCCTGCGGCTGGGGCCTTCCCGCGCGCGTGGCCACGCACTTCCAGCGTGCTGCTGGGCGCGTGAGCGCGCGTGGAACGGCCAGTTTGGCCCGGTTGTTTTCTGTTTTCTCGATTTTTGTCCCGGCTCCAGTTCTAATACTGTTTTTACGTGGATAGGGACTTAATTTAGAGAAATCAGTAGTTTTGGACACCTCACGGGCAAAGAAACGCTAGCGAAAGGGCACGCGTCAACCACGTAAGTCACCACCCGGTATTTAGGAAGAAATACTTGTAGGGTTCGCTTGGATTGTATGTATGCATGTTAGTAATTTTGCCTTAAATTAGCTCTCCATGAATGGGATTAATTAGATGGATTGTTATGATGTGTTGGGTGAATTATCTGAGTGTTGCTTGTATGCCTTGAGCTTCCGTTGTACGTATGCATGCGTTTAATTTATGTTTGAATTGTGTATGCTGGGTTTCGGGTGCTCGATGGACGAATTCGCCCCATTGAACGCGAACCTCGTGCCCTGGGTGCTTGATGGAGGTCATCGCCCCGTTGAGCCAGTATGCCTAGTTTGCATGAATTACATACTATGATGTTAGAAGAAGATTGCATGCACCCTCTGTTAATTGCTAGGGCCCATTTCTATGATAAGATTAGGGAATTTCTGTTAGGAGCGATATGCCGCTCTAGACAGACTTAATTTTCCCCTAGAAACTTAGCGGTTTACCACGGTAAGAAAGTACCTAAGGGGGGTTCATAGATTGCTAGCGTGAGAACGGTATCTATAGCTTCGTGGGAGGACCAAGGGTCCCTGATCAGTCCTTACTGTTCTTAGCCATTTCGCATGGGAAATGTGTCCCCACGTCGTACAACCCATTAGCTGCATGGGAACGGGTTGGGTCGCGCCCCCCCATAGGAGGACTATATGGGCGTAGGGGTATTCAGCACACCCCTAGGCTAGGTACCATGTAGTTCTAGATAGCCATGTAGAGGTAGCGCCTCATAGAGAGATACCGACCATATTAGCTTGGCATAAGGAACCTCTAGGTGACTAATGAAAGGACGATGAACCGGTGAAACCCAAGGGGCAAGCCCCAAGAGACTAAGGTTAGAACCCGATGTCCTAGAACCGAATTAGGAAACCGTGGGAGTTCTGTTAAATTAAGATGCGAAAAGAGCCTACAAGTAGGTGGCTTACTGAGTATAATTTTTATACTCATCCTTGCTATGTTTTCCTTTTTTTCAGGAGCGCAAGGCGTCGGTCAAGAGTGGGCGTGATCTGAAGGGAATTGTCACAGAGGAATGGGTTGTCCCGGGGCGTCAGTCCAGTCTTAGTCATCATTTTTGTATTCGCATTCTTTTTAAATTTATTTTCCAAACGGTCTTGTGTTCTGTGTTTATCGTTCGAAAAACTTTATTGAAATTTGATGATTTTCGCTACTTCATATTTAAATCTCTTGTGCATCTGTGTCGTGTCGTTAGTCACTGTCCGTAGTAAAATATTGGGCTGTGACAGGAATATACATTTAATGAACCCTATTCATAAATGTTGTTCGCACTCGCCTTTTTATAACCTAAAAAAAAAAAAAGATTACAAGGGAAAAAGGGAAACATTATTGAAAGGAAGAAAAAGCAACAAAACCAAGAATGAATAGTTTATTTTACCCTAAGGTTTATTATGCAAATACATTTCATCCTATTCTAACCTATACTAGAAATGGAAAAAAAAAAAAACAACCAACTACCCTATGCATGTGCCACGATCCTGAGGTGTCCGATGCCGTCGTCGTTGTCACATAGGGGCCTTGCCCTTATCTGCAAAAGTAAAGTAGCACGAGGCTTGAGTATTTCTAGAATACTCAGTAAGTGACCCCTTATCGGGGTTATGTGACAAACACATGCAATGAAATGATGGGACCTATCGTTCCATTCTGTTTTGTTTCGTTTTATTTCATTTTCCCAACGGTGTAATCCTAACAGGTAATCGTGGATGTGTACCATATACTCTACAAGTAGCCCATACGTGCAAGTATGGGCTCACCAACTAGTTCGCACACCGCTGGGCCATTCTCCCTAGCTGGTGGGCATGCTCTGGGGGCCCACCGAGACCCATTAAAACTAAAACCGTCACGGCAGCGCTATGCAGGGCATAACAATCCTTGTCCTGCCATTTGGATGTACGCGTCCGTACCCTCGTGATGGGATAGGGGTATCCCCCCAAATGCATGAGCACACAATATGCATAAGGTCCCACTAGTCCTACAGTCATCATTTAATGAGCATAACCCTGCGTCACGTTTTCATGCTTACATGTCATTCTCATTCTCATTTCGTTACATATCATACATATTCCTAGCGGGGTTATGTATCATGCAATTTACCATATTTCATGTCATGCAATTCATTCATTCACATTCCCATACTCATACAAGAAGCCATAATCGTACACGGGTCACACATCGTCACATGCATTCATATCACATCCACTAAGCAGCATAAATAACATACATTCACGTTCACATGATTTCGTACTTAAGCACATTAAGCTAGCATACAATTTAATGGCACGTGCATAACCACGGGCACATGTCAACATACAGCAATTAATGCGTAACCTACAACGGGTGAGCCACTTACTTGGTAGGCCTTAGCCGAAGTACTCCCTAGAATATAAGATAAGCTCCTAGCTCTTCGTGGACGTTCTACGCTTCCGTTTGTGGTTGGTTCCTATTGGTTCATGAGTCACTTCCGTTAGTATTCCACAAATAATAATAAATTCCCAACTTGAGTTTGTGAAATACAACCTTAAAATGTTCCCTTTTACCTTAAACAGGGCCAAAACCAGGTCCGGGAGGGTCGAAACGATGTCAAATGGGGTGGAAACAGGTTTCCCGAGCCGAGGAGCCGCCGCCTGAGCCAATAGGAGTTGCGCTGCAGACGTGACATGTGGCACAATCAGAGAGCGACGCGTGTGCAGGCGTCTCGTGTCGAGGCACGGGTTATGGGTCGCTCGCGAGTCTCGGGCCGAACGTGGGTGATGGGCCGGCTCGCGGGTGATGGGCTGGCTCGCGGGTGAAGGCCGGGTGTTTGGGCTGCGGGTAACGTGGGTTCTGAGCTGATCGAAGGGATGGGGTTCGGTTCGGGTTTTTGGATCTGGATCTCAGGTCGGACTTTGTCCTCTTCGCCCGACTGCCTCCGCAATTTTTCGATGATCACTCTCACTCCTCGACAACGTCGTCCCGACGACCTTTCTCCCTTTTTTTCCCCCGTTCCCGAGCTTATCCTTCACCCTAACCCCGTTTTTGGTACAGATTTCGTTGGTAAGGGCCTTGCACTCCCGGATCTGGAGAAGCTAGGAAGTCCACCATTCCGTCTCCCTTGCCGACGGTGTTCCGCATACGGAATTCGTCTAAAACCTACTCCTGATGTGTGTAAAGGGTTCTGGGATTACTTTTGTGGTGTGAAATGGGGGTTTTTGACGTCGATTCGTACGGTTCGGCTTCGCCAGACTTCCGTCGGTTTTCTGTTCTCTCTCTTTTTCCTCACCGTTTTCGTTTCTTTATAGGTTATTTCATGGTGGCTGAAGGTCGGGGACGCGATTTGTTGCATCCCAGCCCTCGGCCGCCCTTTGTGGGTCGTGTATGAGCGAAAGTTCGCCGGAGTTTTCGGCTCTGCCGATGACCATCATTTTTTTTTTTTCGGTTCCATTACAATATATAAAGCCATGTATGTTGTATTTTTAAGTAGACTTGGAAAATATTGTAAAAGAAGCATTTGTGTTCTTCTTTAACCAATGGCTAAGTTTCTTTGCAATTCTATGTAGTTTAAGTTGCATGTAGAATCATTCAAGCTCGACATGATCAATCTTGCTTGTGGAGTGATTCAAATCTCAATCAAGTGTTCTTGCGTTGAGATATTTGATCAACAAGAATCATTCAAGCTAGACATGATCGATCTTGCTTGTGGAGTGATTCGAATCTCAAACAACGTTCTTGCCTTGAGATATTCGATCAACAAGGTAATCCGAATCTTATTCCTCTTGTAGTTGATTCCTTATCTTATCATCTCCTTACAAATACAACATACATAGCTTTATATAGCCTAAAAAAAGAAACTATTAAAGGCATTCCAAGAGTTGTAACATTCATACTTTATGGTCATAATTAGCCATTATGTAAATGTAACCTAAAGTAAATAAAAAGTCTTAAAATACAGTAACTCTAAATTACTCTAAATTATAACCCGCCCAAATTTTATAACAATCAAACTTTATTCTTCTTCAATGTGGCATGAATTGAAACATCTTTTGATAATTTTGATAACCTTTTCTTCACATCTTCAATGAAGTATATTGTATGATTGATGTCTTTTGGTTCATATCATAAACTTCGAAAAATGCTTAAAACATCTTCTTCTCTGAAAAGCACAGCCATGGTCTTACGTGTTTAAATAAAAAATACTGAAATTTAGAGAAGAAAAAAACAAATACAAAATAATTTAAAACAATGAAATGCAAAACAACCTACTCTAACTTGAGACTAGGATTTTAAATGAGTCTACCCTATGCACGTGCCATAGTCTCTGCTCGTGATGCCGCCGCCCTCCGTACAAGTGCGCCTTGCCTTTACTTGAAAAATGTTATGGCACACGACTTGAGTATTTCGAAGAATACTCAGTAAGGCCTCACTGTTGGGGGTCATGCAAATGCAAACACATGCAATCATGATTTAGGGAACCTATCTCTAATCATCATAAGGGTGGCCTCCAGTCTTGGACAAATTGGATGTGTAGTACTTCCCTACACATGATTCACACGTGCGAGTGTGAATCCCCAGGGCGCTCGCACACCCCCTAGGCCCTCTAGTCAAGCTAATTTGAACCGACGTCCGGAGGTCAACGGAACCCCATAGTGTCATGCGCCTCATCAACACCCTCATCTGTGCACATTGGCACTCGTGCGTGTCTGCACTCATCATCTTTAGGGGAAGTATCCCTATGCTTATGAACATACAATATGCATGAGGTCCCTCTAAATCCATCATAATGTCTCTTCTGACACAACCCTCTAGTCTCATCTCTTTGTTACTCTAGGTAACACATACTCGTGGATATTTATATTAATATCATTTTCACGCTCTTAGGGTTGTGTCCTATGTCGATCTAACAACATGATGCAATATGGCACTCATCATCATATAGAATGCTCAATATGGAAAACATCATCATATTAAGGTAAATGTCATGCAATCAACATACTCATCATATTGCCACAAAGTGCATCAAACATATTACCACAAAGTGCTACTTCCCCTAGAGATGATGAGTGCGGACGCGCACTGTATGATGAGTGTATGCGCACAGGTGCGAAAGCACACAGATAAGGGTGTTCATGAGATGCATGACACTATGGGGTTCTGCTGACCTTCGGACGTCGCTACAGATTAGCTTGACCAGAGGGTCTAGGGGGTGCGCGAGCGCCCTGGAGATTCACACTCACACGTGTGAGTCGTGTGTAGGGAAGCACTACACATCCAATTTGTCCGAGACTGGAGGCCACCCCTAAGATGATTAGAGATAGGTCTCTAAATCATGATTGCATGTGTTTGCATTTGCATGGCCCCCTATAGTGGGGCCACTTACTGAGTATTCTTTGAAATACTCAGGCCGTGTGCCACATCATTTTTTAGGTAAAGTCAAGGCAGAGTTGTATGGAGGACGGCGGCATTGCGAGCAGATACTGTGGCACGTGCATAGGGTAGACTCATATTTAAATTTCTAGTCTTAAGTTAGAATAGGTTCTTTGGCATTTCATTGTTTTAAATTATTTTGTATTTGTTTTTGTTTTCTCTAAATTTCAGTATTTCCTATTTAAACACGTAAGACCATGGCTGTGTTTTCCAGAGAAGAAGTTGTTTTACACGTTTTTTTTGAAGTTTACGTTATCAATTATGTTCACGTAAGAGTTATATTTCCGCATTATAGATGAGCATGAGACGTTAGTAGCGACTCTAAGTATGTGAAAATTTAGGGTCGTTAAAACATTCTACTTTCAATGTTACTGACTTGAGTCCTTTTGATCGAGGACGAATCCGTTTGAAGAGGGGGAAGGTGATAAGAATCATGGTGTTCCAAACGTTCCAACTGGACCTATTACACGATCCAAGGCGAAGAAGATTCAACAAACATTCATTCTTCATCTACAAAATTGGATCGGCAATGAATTAAAAGCTGATACGATTGACGAAGGACAATTGAATATTTGCACGGTTGAAGTTGGAAAACATTAAAATGTCAACAACAGGGTTTCAACCTACACAAGTGAAGCCTAATAGATGTCAAGTTTATTTCTTTAGCCACTTAAACATATCAACATTTGATGAAAGATTTTATTGTTTTTTTGTTTTCATTTTGCAATGGTCAATTGGTCAAAATTTACTTCGTCATTTGTGGAGATTAAAGGGGATCGGGATTGAATCCCATCCAAAAACGTCTTTTATCAGGAGACTATAAATACTCTCAATATGTTATGTAAAATTCAGATTCATGGATGAATGTAATTCAGATCTCAAATTGAGACGTTTCCCTAAGAAATCCGAGCATCATATTTGCCATTTCTAAGTTTCAAGCATTTCTTGTGGTAGAATTGTACCCGAGCCATTCAATCAAGCCTTCATCAAGTTAGATTGTGGAGTGACTCAATTTAGAACAAGGTGTCCAAATCTTGCTTCGAGATCTTTGATCATAAGAGGTAATCTAATTCTAGCCTTATCTCTTGGTTGATCCAAATTTCGTATAAGGAGGTGTTAATTACTTTGATTCAAGGGTTATTACTTCAACAAAAGCTTGGATCGTTGGGCTGAGGATTAGGATTGCCTTATCAATTTGGTAAGAGAAGTAAAGAGATCATACCTTTTAGATAACACATGAGCTACTGTATTATCCTTACCATGCTTATACTTGATAACATATGAAAATGTTTCAATAAATTCCACCCACTTTGCATGTCTACGGTTCAGTTTGCTTTGACCCTTCACATACTTCAAGTTTTCATGATCAAAGTGGATCACAAATTCTCTAGGCCATAATTAGTGTTGCGGCACGTGAAATGTATGAACTACAAACAATTCTTTATCATAGGTAGGGTATTTCAATGTTGCCCCATTTAGTTTTCACTTAAATACACTAACGGCTTTTCATCTTGAATTAAAACAACATTTATGACCAAACCACATGCACCACATCCAATTTCAAAAGTTTTATAAAAGCTAAGTAAAACAAATAATGATGCATTGCTTAATTTGTTTCTAAGCAAATTGAATGCATTCTCTTGCATTCCTCTCCATTTAAAAACAACATTCTTTTTCACTAAGTCATTCAATAGTTCAGTTATGGTTCTAAAATCATTTATAAATCTCTTATAGAGGTTAGCTAACTCATGAAAACTCCGAACTTTACGTGCACTCTTTGGTGTTGGCAAATCCATAATGAATTTAACTTTGTCTCTATCTGATGCTATTCTACTTTTATCAACTATGAAGCCAATAGAGTGAACTTTTGCCATGCAAAAACTACCTTTATTAAAATTAAATTTCTCTTCTCTATGTGTAATCAAAACTAATTTAACATGCTCCACATGCTCAAGCAAAATCTTCAAATAAATTATAATATCATTATTATAAACAACAACCTGTTTTCTCATATATTTTCTCAAAACATTATATATTAAGCGCATAGGTGTACTAGGAGCATTAGTTAACCTAAAAGGCATAATAAGCCATTTATACAATCCAAACATAATATTGAAAGTTGTTTTCCATTCATCTCCTATGTGCATTCTAATTTGATGATAGCCAGATTTCAAAGTAATTTTTATAAATAGAAATGAATCATGCAATAAATCAAGCATATCGTCTAACCTAGGAATAGGATGTCGATACTTTACCGTGATTTTGTTGATGACTCTATTATCCATGCATATGCGTCAAGTTTCATCTTTCTTTGGCACCAATAAGTCTCGCATAGAACATGGACTCAAACTTTCTCGTACATAGCCCTTCTCCATGAGCTCCTCCACTTGCCTTTGAATTTCTTTGGTCTCGGTTGGATTGACTCGATAAGCTGGCTTATAAGGAATGATAGTCCTTGGAATGAAGTCTATTTTATGTTCAGCACCTCTAATGGGAGGTATTTCTTTATCTTGAAACATGTCTTCAAATTCTTGTAAGAGAGATCGAAAAACACTAGGCAAAGCTAAGTTGTTATAGTTAGAGACAAAAAATCCTCCTTTGTACATGAGTACAAAGATTGATTTTTGTGAAAACCTTCTCACCTCTTGAACAATTGCCAAATAACTATTTCTCTTTCTTTTTTCTTCAATTTCATCTCTTTTTTCATTCTTCTTTTTTCTCTTTGATTTTTCTCTACTTTTTCACTCAACTCTTGTTTTTCTTTTAACTCTTTTTCCTCAAACTCTTTCTTTCTTTCCTCCATGATATGAACCAAGAGACATCAATTATACAATATGCTTCAATGAAGATGTGAAGAAAATATTGTTGAAATTATCAAAAGATATTTCAATTCATGCCACATTGAAGAAGAATGAAGCTTCATGTATAAAATTTGGGTGGATTACAATTGAGAGTTATTGTATTTCATTAATGTATTTTAAGACTTTTAATTTACTTTAGGTTACAATAACATAATGGTTAATTATAGCCATTAAATATGAATGTTACAACTCTTGGAATGCCTTTAGTAGTTTCATTTTGAGGCTATATAAAGCCATGTATGTTGTATATGTAGGCAGACTGGAAGATATAGTAAAAGGAGCATTTGTGCTTTCTTTAGCAATTGACTAAGTTTCTTTGCAATTCTATGTAGTTTAGGTTGCATGTAGAATCATTCAAGCTCGACATGATCAATCTTGCTTGTGGAGTGATTCGAATCTCAAAGAAGTGTTTGAGATATTTGATCAACAAGAATCATTCAAGCTAGCCATGATCGATCTTGCTTGTGGAGTGATTCGAATCTCAATCAAGTGTTCTTGCCTTGAGATATTTGATCAACAAGGTAATCCAAATCTTATTCCCCTTGTAGTTGATTCCTTATCTTATCACTCCAACTTTAATTGATCAGCAAATACATTTGCAGAACTCAAAGGTACAAGAGTGGTTTTTCTACCATCTTTTACAAAAGAATACTTATTCAAATAACCATCATACATAACCCTCCTATCAAATTGCCATGGTCGGCCAAGCAATATGTCTCCAGCATGCATTGGTAACACATCACAAAGAACTTCATCTTTATATTTTCCCAAAGTAAAAGATATTAAAGCTTGGGAAATTACCTTCATTGTTCCACTATCATTGAGCCATTGAAGCTTTTAAGGTTTAGGATGATCTTGAGTTGGAATTTGCAACCTTTTGATCAAACATAGTACTTACTACATTGGTGCAACTTCCACTATCAATGATAAGACTACAAGTAGTCCTCTTAACTAAACACCCCGTGTGGAACAGGTTGTCTCTTTGATCATCAACATCATTCTCCGTAACTTGAGTTTTAAGAAGTCTTCTTGTAATAAGTGTCAAATGAATACCATCTTCCAGTTTCTCCTCATTCTTCTGGACTTCTAAAACTAGATCATTGATCTCCCCTCTATTTTTCTCGTCTTGGTTCATGATTGTACAAACAGTAGTTTTATATGCTTAGGACCTCACACACTCAGCTCACTGATTTTACACTCAGGAACACTCGTGTTTAACACATAAAGGTAGGCTATTTGGGAAAATGACTAATTTATGATCAAGGTAAGTGATATGAATTCAACTGCTGACCCTTTGCATGTACCTGAAGGACCGATTACAAGAAGCAAGGTTAAGAAGATTCAAGAGGCCTATACATTGCATCTTCAAAAGCTAGCTAGTGTACCGGTTGAAACAAAGACTTTTGAGCCCAAAAATCTTTATAGCATTAGCATATCAAATCAAGAAGATAATGGAGTGGCTGATATTGGAAAATAATTAGAAGACTTGCCTTTCGTAGTTGAATTACCAATTAAGGAAATTTATGGAAAGTAATTAGAAGACTTGCCTTTGGTAGTTAAATTACCAATTAAGGAAATTTATTAGTGCTTTATTTGCTTCAATTTGTATTTAATAGTATTTATTAGTAATTTGTAGTTGGTGGATGAACTATATTATGTTAGGGTTACCTATTTAAAGGCATGTAATACTCATGTTTGGGGGATTTTGTTGAATACAAAAAAAAAAAAACCTTTGTGTTTTCTTGATACCTTTTGGTGTTATTCTTTTTCGAACCTTGCTGTAAGGCCCGTTGGGTTTAATTATATATATATCTTATAACAAAATAAAGAAGAAAAAAAAACTGACCACCTCCTTTAATCTCTCCATCCATCCCCTAAAATCTCCCTCATATCATTAACTCAGCCAAAAAAAAAAACAAAAACAAAAACAGAAAGAAAATATTGTTCCCGAGGAAACCAGAAGGAAGGCAGATAATGGGGAGATGGTAGAAGAGAGATGTCATTTCAAAAGGTTAGTAGTCAGATTTACCTTTTTTTTTTTTTTTCTCTTTCTTTCTACAAAGGATATTAGCAATTATTTAGATCTGAGTTAGAAATTTAGAAATTATCTGTTGCAATGATCTGAATTAGAAATTATCTATCCTAGCAAGGGTCCATGAATATTGATCAGAGAAAAAAAAAAGGAATTGAAGTTATCTGTTGCTATGATCTGAATTAGAAATTATTAGGGTCCATGAAAATTGATCAGAGAAAAAAAGGAATAGATAGATAAGGAGAGAAAGATAGGGAAAAGAAAGATCTGGAAAACATATTCAAATAAAAATAAAATCTGGCAATAGAATTAAAATATGAGACAGAGAAGGAGAAGAGAAGAGAGAAAGATTGGAAGACAGATCAAATAAAAATAAAAAATACCAAATTTGGAAAACATAATCAAAAGAGATTTTCACAGGAAAGAGAGGAAGATTAGATTTGGAAATAGTAAAACTAAAGAAAATCTGGTGAGTAGAATTAAACCCGTTGTAATAAACTGCCTAAAAAAATGAAATTAATTAAAGAATTAAATTTAAATTGCTTAAAATAATTAGATATGGAAGTAGAGTTGAAAGGCTAAACAGAATTAGAGTGGAAAGAAGGAAGAAAAAAAAAACAAAAGAGAGAGGATTTTAGAAAAGAAAAGAAAGTTATAACAGTTTGAAGATGGCAAGTACGGTTCATATGGCAATGTCAAAATTGAAAGACTAAACAGGATTAGAGTTAAAAGAAAGAAGGAAAAAAAAAACAAAGAGAGGATTTTAGGAAAGAAAAGAAAGTTAGAACTGTTTGAAAATGGCAAGTACAGTAAATAAAATTAAAATATGACATAGAAAGAAATAAGTGATAGAAGAAGATATGAGAAATTGTTATATTTGTATCTATAGGATATAACATTAAATGTTGAATTATCCAAGCCACTTGAAATATTAATAATATTGGCATATTATTAATTTAAGTTTTAAGTTTCATTATCCTATATAATTTAGAAACAATGAAAACATGGAATTCGATTTTTATTGAGACCGTTTAGAGCAGTTTTTCACACGGTTAGTTGGATTATTAATTAAAATGTGAAATATTAACAAAATGTGACGAACGATGCGATAGGAAGCAAACCTTGGCAACATTTGGTGTAGTTCTCGAGGAACGGGAGCTTACGTAAATAAATTAGGGAATTCTTCGGCTAAGGCCAACCAGGTAAGTGGCCTTACTATATGATAGGCTAAAAATTGTATGAGTTACAATGTTGTATGAACTATGTCGTACGATGCGGTATATGAGTTATGATGATGTGTGGGTTATGATACCTGATGATGTACTCAGTATATATATATATTTTGATGAATGTCGTACTTGATATGTTTGATGCACTTTGTGGCAATATGATGAGTATGATGATTGCATTATGTTTACCTTAATATGATGATGTTTTCCATATTGAGCATGTTATATGATGATGAGTGCCATATTGCATCATGTCGTTAGATCGACATAGGACACAACCCTAAGAGCGTGAAAATGATATTAATATAAATATCCACGAGTATGTGTTACCTAGAGTAACAAAGAGATGAGACTAGAGGGTTGCGTCAGAAGAGACATTATGATGGATTTAGAGGGACCTCATGCATATTGTATGTTCATAAGCATAGGGCTACTTCCCCTAGAGATGATGAGTGCGGACGCGCACCGTATGATGAGCGCGTATGCGCACAGGTGCGAAAGCACACAGATGAGGGTGTTCATGAGGTGCATGACACTATGGGGTTCCGCTGACCTCCGGACGTCGCTACAGATTAGCTTGACCAGAGGGTCCAGGGGGTGTGCGAGCGCCCTGGGGATTCACACTCGCACGTGTGAGTCGTGTGTAGGGAAGTACTACACATCCAATTTGTCCAAGACTGGAGGCCACCCCTAAGATGATTAGAGATAGGTCCCTAAATCATGATTGCATGTGTTTGCATTTGCATGGCCCCCTATAGTGGGGCCACTTACTGAGTATTCTTTGAAGTACTCAGGCCGTGTGCCACATCATTTTTCAGGTAAAGGCGAGACGCACTTGTACAGAGGACGACGACATCGCGAGCAGAGACTGTGGCACGTGCATAGGGTAGACTCATATTTAAATTTCTAGTCTTAAGTTAGAATAGGTTGTTTTGCATTCCATTGTTTTAAATTATTTTGTATTTGTTTTTATTTTCTCTAAATTTCAGTATTTCATATTTAAACACGTAAAACCTTTGCTGTGTTTTTCAGAGAAGAAGTTGTTTTAAACATTTTTTTTTAAGTTTACGTTATCAATTATGTTCATGTAAGAGTTATACTTCCGCATTATAGATGAGCATGAGACGTTAGTAGCGACTCTGAGTATGTGAAAATTTAGGGTCGTTACACTTACTTTAGGTCTGATGTTTAAACCGATTCATTGAATTAGTTTTGATCAAACTAATTCTGGAGTGAATTGTCTTTGTATCTAAGAGTGACCATCATAAATTCCAAGTTCGATCTAAGAGTCATTCATCTTCTAACCAGCTCTTGGTTGGAATCAATCCGTTAAGTTAGCTTTCTCTATGAGCGTTTTGCACGGATTCTAGAAGGACCTCTAGCTTTGCAAATTCCAGCATTGTAGGCGCTTATCAGTAAGTAATATGGATAAAGAAATTCTGATAGTAGCAAGCTATTCAAGACAATCAAGACAAGGTAATTACGTAGTAACAACAAAATAAAACAAGAAATGAACAAAGATATTTTTGGATATAATTGCACACGGAAAAAAAATGAATTCCAAAGAGAATGGTCATGAAGATCGAACACAACAAATCTAGATTTATATGCTTTAGGAGAAAATGAGATTTGAAAATTATTTGATCTTCAAATAAACGTGCGAATGGTCTAATAATAAGGATTTATTAAGAACAATATGATAAGGATTTTTTTTTTCTTTCAAGATCTAAATATGATCTTTAGCAGAACACTAAGAACAAAGTAGAAAAATAATGAAGAACGATGAAAATGGTGGTAAGAAAATAAATGATAGATTTAAAGAGACGATAAACAATAGCGGAAATTAAAGATGAAATCAATTCTAGAGTCGGCCACAAAGATGTAACCTACGCTTTGATACCAAAATGATAAGACAACCCTAATCCTCAGCCCAACGATCCAAGCTTATGTTGAAGCAAGAACCCTTGAATCAAAGTAATTAACACCTCCTTATACGAAATTTGGATCAACCAAGAGATAAGGCTAGAATTAGATTACCTCTTACGATCGAAGATTTAGAAGCAAGATTTGGAAACCTTGTTCTAAATTGAGTCACTCCACAATCTAACTTGATCAAGGCTTGATTAAATGGCTCAGGTGCAATTCTACTACAAGAATTGCTTGAAACTTAGAAATGGCAAAGATGATGCTCGGATTTCTAAGGGAAACGTCTCAATTTGAGATCTGAATTACATTCATCCACGAATCTCCAATTTTACATAACATATTGTGGGTATTTATAGTCTCTCGACAAAAGACGTTTGTAGACAGGATTTATTCGAGATGTTTGTGGACGAGATTTATTCCTGATCCCCTTTAATCTCCACAAAGAATAAGTCAAATTGACCATTTGACTTTTACATAATTTATGAAATTAAACATAGTTTTTTCTAACAAATATTGATATGTTTGAGTGGTTAATGCGACAGGTTTGAAATTAATTGAGCTCATCGTGCGTAGGTTCGAATTCTGTTGTTGACATATTTTTTTTAATCTTATCATATGACCATTAAGTATGAATGTTATAACTCTTGGAATGTTTTTAAGTAGTTTCATCCATTAAGTATGAATGTTATAACTCTTGGAATGTCTTTAGTAGTTTCATCCATTAAGTATGAATGTTATAACTCTTGGAATGTCTTTAGTAGTTTCATCCATTAAGTATGAATGTTATAACTCTTGGAATGTCTTTAGTAGTTTCATCCATTAAGTATGAATGTTATAACTCTTGGAATGTCTTTAGTAGTTTCATTTTGAGGCTATCTAAAGCCATGTATGTTGTATTTGTAAGTAGACTTGAAATTTCTTTAGCCAATGGCTAAGTTTCGTTGCAATTCTTTGTAGTTTAGGTTGCATGTAGAATCATTCAAGCTCGACATGATCAATCTTGCTTGTGGGGTGATTCGAATCTCAAACAAGTGTTCTTGCCTTGAGATATTCGATCAACAAGGTAATCCGAATCTTATATCCCTTGTAGTGATTCCTTATCTTATGTTATAACTCTTGGAATGTCTTTAGTAGTTTCATTTTGAGGCTATCTAAAGCCATGTATGTTGTATTTGTAAGTAGACTTGAAATTTCTTTAGCCAATGGCTAAGTTTCTTTGCAATTCTATGTAGTTTAGGTTGCATGTAGAATCATTCAAGCTCGACATGATCAATCTTGCTTGTGGAGTGATTCTATAACGACCCGAAATTTTCTACTTAATTTAAGGTCGCTACTGTATACATACCATTTAAATTCCATAAAACATAACCTTTATCTTAAAACACAGCCATGGACTTACGTGTTTTGAAAACATCTTTAAAACGACACAACAAAAGACTCGAAATAAAATAAATAAATGTTTAAGTTTAAAACACAGCCATGGACTTCCTATGCATGTGCCATGATCCCGAGTTGCGATGCCGTCGTCAGCCGTACAGGAATGCCTTGCCTTAACCTGAAAAATGTAGCAGCACATGGCTTGAGTATTTAAAGAAATACTCAGGTGACCCCACTATTGGGGTTAAATGCAACAATCACATGCAATGAAATGATGGGACCTATCTTTCGTTTCGTTTCGTTTTCCCAACGGTGTAATCCTAACAGGTAATTGTGGACGTGTGAGTATGGGACACACAGCCCATACGTGCGAGTATGGGCTCACCAGCTAGTTCGCACACCGCTGGGCCACTGTCCCTAGCCGGTGGGCATGCTCTGGGGGCCCACCGGGACCCGTTAAAACTAAAACCGTCACGGCAGCACTATGCAGGGCATAACGATCATTGTCCTGCCATTTGGATGTACGCGTCCGTACCCTCGTGATGGGATAGGGGTATCCCCCCAAATGCATGATCACACAATATGCATGAGGTCCCACTAGTCCTACAGTCATCATTTAATGAACATAACCCCGTGTCACGTTTTCATACTTACGTGTCATTCTCATTCTCATTTCGTTACATATCATACATATTCCTAGCGGGGTTATGTATCATGCAATTTACCGTATTTCATGTCATACAATTCATTTAGTTGCATTTCAATACTCATACAACAAGCCAAAATCGTACAAGGGCCACACATTGTCACATGCATTCATATCACATCAACTAAGCAGCATAAATAACATAACATATAGGAAGCATATCGATCCACAGACAATTCACACATATCAATATATATGACACGTGCCGAAACACAGGGCACGTGTCAACATCAAATATAACCATGCCGATAGTAAGTTTCCTTACTTGGATAGCTTAAGTCGTTGTCACAAATATATCTTTAATGAAAGTTCGATTCCGTCCTTTGACATCCGAGTAAACCTATATGAGCTCATGACATCAGTTTCAAGTTTTATCTCTATAAAATTATTACTCTAATTTACATTGGTCATCTTAAAATTCTGATATTTTCTGTTGGACAAAATTTAAAGAAGCTCACTGCCCTCTGATTAAAATTCTGAATGTTTTCTTATACACAAAATTGAAAGGAGCTCGCTGACCTCTGATATTTCCTATTATTGTTAAATACCATTTAACAAATCTTTCCTTACTCTCCCTTCCTCTCTTCCTAATCTTTTTCATTAGGTTTTAAAATTGAAACGAGCTCACTACTGTAAGATATTTCCTTTTATTGTTAAATACTATTTAACAAATCTTTCCTCAATCTCCCTCCCTCTCTCTCTAATCTTTTTCATTCTGTTGATAGCTTTTTTAATTGTGTAAACTGATATTACTGACCAATTTTAAGTACAGACTACGATCTTTTAGTTTATAGATTTGCCACCTAGAATTTTATTGAATCTAACTTATAACCTTATTTTGTATGATTAAAATGCTAACAAAAATCTAATAATTGTATATGGATCTGATTATTACATACGGTCAAAGATAGGAAAGAAGATTTGATCCTAAATTAATTTCTTATCACCATAACTATAAAATATAAAAGAAAAGGAAATCTGAGATAGGATTTTACCATAATAACTGACAAAAATCTCTAAATCTGCAATAGTCATTGTACTTCTTCTCAGATCGGACCATTGTTGTTTTCTGTTTTTTCTTTTTCTTGTGCAGGTTTTCTGTTTCTCTTTTTTTTGCAGTTGGCGTAAGAGGGGTAAAGGAGAGATAATTGTGGGAAGGGATGAGAGGTTAGTGGAGAGAGGTGGGGGATTTTTTTTTTTTTACGGGTACTTTAATTTCACATACTTCAAAGTTATAAAGTTTTCTTTCAGACACTACCACTTTTAATATCTATCGTATACTATAGGATATTGACATCTATGTCAAGTTTCTTAGGTCATTTTATTTCATCTAAAACTACTTACTCTTCCATATACATTGGTACAGTTCTCCCCATCTTTATGGTCATAAGACTGTGTAGTTTATTTATGTTCAAGACGTCTAACTAAAACATATGATCTTTGCTTAGCAAAGTCATTTTCATAGCAACCCTAACATTTAGTAGATTACTAAGACTATAGCTACTAATTCACACCAACAATCTCAGTAAATCTAAACATCATCAATACAACAATTTACATTCACATTCCATGCAAGGTAAAACATAACTCATCAATACAACGATTTACATTCACATTCCATGCAAGGTAAAACATAACATATTCTAAATTATAATAAATATAACATTAAGCTAACATGAATACAGTAAATAATATTACAATCAATAGAGTAAAGTCCAATTATGAATATGAATTATATTTTATAATGACCAAACAATAACAACATACACACTCTTATGAATTATATTTTATATTGTCCTCTTTGGCCTTTCCCTTTCGAGCTTCTTTGGCCTTTCCCTTTCGAGCTTCCCCTCAAGCTTCCCCTCAAGGCTTTAAAACGCGTCTGACACAGTCTTATGAATTATATTTTATATTGTCCTCTTTGGACTTTCCCGATCTTTGGGCTTTCCCTTTCGGGCTTCCCCTCAAGGCTTAAAAACGCGTCTGCTAGGGGAAGGTTTCCACACCCTTATAAAGGGTGGTTTTTTCTCCTTCCCAACCAATGTGGGACATCACAATCCTTTGTAACGACCCAGAACCACAGCTAGCAGATATTGTCCTCTTTGGGCTTTCCCTTTCGGGCTTCCCCTCAAGGCTTTAAAACGCATCTGCTAGGGGAAGGTTTCCACACTCTTATAAAGGGTGGTTTGTTCTCCTTCCCAACCAATGTGGGACATCACAATCCACCCCCCTTCAGGGCCCAGCGTCCTCGCTGGCACTCTTTCCTTCCTTCAATCGATGTGGGACCGCCCCTAAATCCACCCCCCTTTGGGGTCCAGCGTCCTTACTGGCACACCACCTCGTGTTTACCCCCCTTTGGGGAACAGCGAGAAGGCCGGCACATCATCCGGTGACTGGCTCTGATACCAACTGTAACGACCCTAATATTTTACCTGTCTAATCTAAAGTCATTACTATACTTTGAAATGCGGAATATACATTTAATGGGCCCTGTTCATTAATGCGACTCGCACTCGCCTTTTATTACCTCAGAGAAAAATGGTTACAAGGGAAAAAGAGAAAATTGAAAGAAAGGAAAAGAAACAGAAACCAAAAATGCATATTTTATTCTACCCTAAGGTTTATTATTCAAATACATTTCATCCTATACTAACCTATATTAATGATGCAACCAAATTCGGCCTAGACTACGAAATGGAAAAAGAACAACCAACTACCCTATGCATGTGCCACGATCCTAGGGGGTACGATGCCGTCGTCGTTGTCACATAGGTGCCTTGCCCTTATCTGCAAAAGTAAAGTAGCACGAGGCTTGAGTATTTCTAGAATACTCAGTAAGTGACCCCCTATCGGGGTTATGCGATAAACACATGCAATGAAATGATGGGACCTATCTTTCGTTTCGTTTCATTTCGTTTCGTTTCTTTTTCGTTTCGTTTTCCCTACGGTGTAATCCTAACAGGTAATCGTGGACTTGTACCATATACTCTACACGCAGCCCATACGTGCGAGTATGGGCTCACCAGCTAGTTCGCACACCGCTGGGCCACTGTCCCTAGCCGGTGGGCATGCTCTGGGGGCCCACCGGGACCCGTTAAAACTAAAACCGTCACGGCAGCACTATGCAGGGCATAACGATCATTGTCCTGCCATTTGGATGTACGCGTCCGTACCCTCGTGATGGGATAGGGGTATCCCCCCAAATGCATGATCACACAATATGCATGAGGTCCCACTAGTCCTACAGTCATCATTTAATGAACATAACCCCGTGTCACGTTTTCATACTTACGTGTCATTCTCATTCTCATTTCGTTACATATCATACATATTCCTAGCGGGGTTATGTATCATGCAATTTACCGTATTTCATGTCATACAATTCATTTAGTTGCATTTCAATACTCATACAACAAGCCAAAATCGTACAAGGGCCACACATCGTCACATGCATTCATATCACATCAACTAAGCAGCATGAACAACATACATTCACGTTCACATGATTTCGTACTTAAGCACATTAAGCTAGCATACAATTTAATGGCACGTGCATAACCACGGGCACGTGCCAACATACAGCAATTAACGCGTAACCTACAACAGGTGAGCCACTTACTTAGTAGGCCTTAGCCGAAGTACTCCCTAGAATATAACGTAAGCTCCTAGCTCCTCGTGGGCGTTCTACGCTTCCGTTGGTGGTTGGTTCCTATTGGTTCATGAGTCACTTCCGTTAGTATTTCACAAATAAGAATAAATTCCCAACTGGAATTTGTGAAATACGACCTTAAAATGTTCCCTTTTACCTTAAAACCCGGTCTGGGAGGGTCGGAACGGTGTCAAACGGGCTGGAAACAGGTTTTCCAAGCCCAATAAGCCGCTGGAGCCGCTGAGCCGCCGCCGAGCCGATGAAGCCGCCTGAGCCGAGAGTAGCCGCGCTACAGACGTGACACGTGGCACAATCTGAGAGCGACGCGTGTGCAGGCGTCTTGGGTCGAGGCGCGGGTTAATGGGCCGCTCGCTGGTCTCGGACCGAACGCAGGTGACGGGCCGCGCGGTGATGGGCTGGCTCGCGGGTGACGGGCCACGGGTTGATGGGCCGACTCGCGATTGAAGGTCGGGTGTTTGGGCTGCGGGTAACGTGGGTTCTGGGCTGTCCGAAGGTACGGGGTTCGGTTCGGGTTTCCGGATCCGGATCGCGGGTCGGACTTCGTCCTCTTCGCCCGACTGCCAGCGCGATTTTCCGGCGGTCCCTCTCTCTCTTCGACAACGTTGTCTCGACGTCCTTTTTCCTTCTTTTTTTTCCCGTTCCCGAGCTTATCCTTCACCCTAACCCCATTTTTGGTACAGATTTTGTTGGTAAGGGCCTCGCACTCCTGGATCTGGAGAAGCTCGGAAGTCCGCCGTTCCGTCTTCCTTGCCGACGGTGTTCAACTTACGGGATTCGCGTATAACCTACTCCTGATGTGTGTAAAGGGTTCTGGGATTACTTTTGTGGTGTGAAATGGGGGTTTTCAACGTCGATTCGTACGGTTTGGCTTCGCCGGAGTTCCGTCGGTTTTCTGTTCTCTCTCTTTTTTCCTTACCGTTTTCGTTTCTTTGCAGGTTCTTTCCAGGTGGCTGAAGGTCGGGGACGCGATTTTGTGGCATCCCGGCCCTCGGCTGCCCTTTGTGGGTCGTGTGTGAGCGAAAACTCCGGCGTCGCCGGAGTTTTCGGCTCTGCCGACGACCATCATTTTTTTTTTCCTTTTTTTTTTTTTTTTTCCGGTTCCGTTACACCTCTAGTCTCATCTCTTTGTTACTCTAGGTAACACATACTCGTAAATATTTATATTAATATCATTTTCACGCTCTTAGGGTTGTGTCCTATGTCGATCTAACGACATGATGCAATATGGCACTCATTATCATATAGCATGTTCAATATGAAAACATCATCATATTAAGGTAAACGTCACGCAATCATCATACTCATCATATTGCCACAAAGTGCATCAAACATATCAAGTACGACATAGTTCATACATCATCATAACTCATACAGTTTTTAGCCTATCCTATAGTAAGGCCACTTACCTGATTAGCTTATACGGTTGTCACCAATTTATCTTTAACGAAAGTTCGATTTTTTCCTTTGTATCCAAGCCAACCTATAAGAATCCATGGCATCAATTTCATGTTAAATTCTCTAACTCTTACAATGGTTCATGTGCTAAACTTCATACGAGCATTAAAGACTTTGCATAGATAAAGTCTTGGAACGATTCTATTTATATTAAGATTTCATTTTCTATTTTTTATTTCGATTGACTTCTCGCTTGTCTTTTGATATTCTTTCTTTACTCTGCTTTTTCTCTTAATTTTTTGTTCAAGACATATTCTTGACCAATTTTTTTAATCGATTCTTACTTAATCATATTGTTGGTCGATTCGTATCCATTCTTACTCCCAACTCTTCCCTTTTGTTTTTCTCTTCCACTGTATTTTTTTTTTTTCTTTTGATTTTCTATTCTGGCCTTCTCTATATTTTCTTCCCTGCCTTTTCAATTTTTTTTTCCTGCCTTCTCTGTATTTTCTCTTCCTGCCTTCTCTGTATTTTTTTTCCTCCTTTCTCTGTATTTTTTTTTCTTTTACTTCTCTCTATTTTTTTCTCTGTATGCCTTCTCTGTATTTTCTCTTTTACTTCTTTTCTGCTCTCTGTATTTTCTCTTTACTTCCTACTATTTATTTATTTATTTTTTCTTTTACCTGCATTTCTACTTCTCTCTCTTTCCTTTTGATTTTGCTTACCGTATTTGGCCTCCTATCTGTATGCATAGATATGTGTATGTATACATATGTATATATATAATATTCTTTTGATTTTGTTAACAGTATTTTTGCCTCTCTACAGTCATCTCATATATTTTTTTTATTATAATTAATTCTTCTTTCCAAATCTTTTCTTTATCTTATATGTATTTTTTTTTTCTTCCTTTAATTTTGTTAAAATCTAAAATTCACAGATAAAAATTTTCATTCCAAGTCTTTCCTTTCTTCTTTCCTCTTTCCTTTCTTATTTACCTGTTAATTTTTTGTTCCGATTCTTCTCTTTTACTCTCTATTTTGTATTTATTTTTCGATTTGTTCTGTATTTTCTTTTATTCTATTGACAAATATTTGCCTCATCTATTCTAGTTATTTTTCTATGACCTAACATCATAACCAAAAATCTAAATAACTGGTCAAAAGAACAAGTGATCTAATTCTAAATAATTAGACAAACTAAAAGGAAATCTAATCTGGATAAATGAAAAAGAGATCAGATCTGAAACATGACTTACCGTAATAACCACAAGATCTCTCTCCACAAATTAAATCTCCAACTCTCCTGGTAAATCAATCTGTTTGTTTGTATTTTTTTTTTTCCTTCATTGTAGGAACCACCAATGATCCAGTATTCTAATTTGTGATATTGACTGATGAGTTGGAGATAGTTGGGGGAGGAAGGAGGGGTTAGTGGAGAGTAGTTTACAGAAAATTATTATTTTAATTATTAAATTTTTTTTCGGTCATTACATCAGTACTTCCAAGCTTCCATTAAAGGCACTTATGTCATTCACCAATCAATTTAATATACATGTTTTAAACTTTTATGGTCTTAACTCAATTTTCTTTTTTTTTACTGATACTTTTAATTTCATCTTTACATACTTCAAAATTATAAAATTTTCTTTCAGACACTGCCACTTTTAATATCTATGATATACTATAGGATATTGACATCTATCAAGCTTCTTAGGTCATTTTATTTTATCTAAAACTACTTACTCTTCCGTATACATTGGTACAGTCCTCCCCATCTTTATGGTCATAAGACTATGTAGTTTATTTATGTATAAGACGTCTAACTAAAACATATGATCTTGCTTAGCAAAATCATTTTCACCCATACACTAACATTTAGTAGCTTACTAAAATTAAAGCTAGCAACAATCTCAGTAAATCTAAACATCATCAATACAACAATTTACATTCACATTCCATGCAAGGTAAAACATAACATATTCTACATTCTAATAAATATAGAATTAAGGCAACAATAATGCAGTAAATTATAATACAATCAATGGTGTAAATGTCCAATTATGAGTTATATTTTATAATGACCAAGCAATAACAACATACACAATCAACGACATTTCATTTTTTTTTATCTTAAGCAAGACATACCTGACGGAGACGGGGCATCAACGGTGGGACCATGGAACATGCCAAGCTTACATCGTAGGCTAGTGTACAAGATCTATAACCTAGAGCTCTTGTAACGACCCGAAATTTTCTACTTAATTTAAGGTCGCTACCATTTACATACCATAAACATTGAATGCGGAAGACATCATTTAAATTCCATAAAAAATAACCTTTATCTTAAAACACAGCCATGGACTTACGTGTTTCGAAAACATCTTTAAAACGACACAACAAAAGACTCGAAATAAAATAAATAAACGTTTAAGTTTAAGACATCCTATTCTATCCTAAGTCTAAGAAAATAAATGCCATTATCCTATGCATGTGCCATGATCTCGAGTTGCGATGTCGTCGTCAGCCGTACAGGAATGCCTTGCCTTAATCTGAAAAATGTAGTAGCACATGGCTTGAGTATTTAAAGAAATACTCAGTAAGTGACCCCACTATTGGGGTTAAATGCAACAATCACATGCAATAATATGATGGGACCTATCTTTCGTTTCGTTTCATTTCGTTTCATTTTCCCTACGGTGTAATCCTAACAGGTAATCGTGGACGTGTACCATATACTCTACACACAGCCCATACGTGCAAATATGGGCTCACCAGCTAGTTCGCACACCGTTGGGCCACTGTCCCTAGCCGGTGGGCATGCTCTGGGGCCCACCGGGACCCGTTAAAACTAAAACCTTCACGGCAGCGCTATGCAGGGCATAACGATCGTTGTCCTGCCATTTGGATGTACGCGTCCGTACCCTCGTGATGGGATAGGGGTATCCCCCTAAATGCATGATCACACAATATGCATGAGGTCCCACTAGTCCTACAGTCATCATTTAATGAACATAACCCCGTGTCACGTTTTCATGCTTACGTGTCATTCTCATTCTCATTTCGTTACATATCATACAATTTCTAGCGGGGTTATGTATCATGCAATTTACCGTATTTCATGTCATACAATTCATTCAGTTGCATTTCAATACTCATACAACAAGCCAAAATCGTACAAGGGCCACACATTGTCACATGCATTCATATCACATCAACTAAGCAGCATAAATAACATAACAGATAGGAAGCATATCAATCCACAGACAATTCACACATATCAATATATATGACACGTGCTGAACCATAGGGCACGTGTCAACATCAAATATAACCATGCTGATAGTAAGGTCACTTACCTGGCTAGCTTAAGTCGTTGTCACGAATATATCCTTAATGAAAGTTGGATTCCGTCCTTTGAAATTCGGGTCAACCTATATGAGCCCATGACATTAGTTTCGGGTTTGAATTCTACAACATTATTTCTCTAATTTACATTGGTCCATTGCTAGAAGTCTTGAAATGTTATATATCTATAATTATGTTTTTATTAAAAATCTCATTTTTCATGGTTACTGTGGTATAAAAAGTAGATACAGCTAAGTTATTCATAGCTTTACTGTTATCTGTATTTACCCTCTGTATTTACTTTTCCCTCCATATTTAGTTTCTGTTTTTAATTCCCTAATCTCTTTTTTTTTATCTGTTGCCTTTTAATTTTGTTCTCATGTATTCCACTTTTAATTCTGTTCTCATGTATTCCAAATTTACAGTGGATCTCTGTTTCCAAATCTTTCCGGTATTTTCTATTTCCTTATCTCAATTTCCTATTCAGATGTTTTCTTGGTCATTCTATCTTTAAATCTATTCATTTGGCTACTAATAAAAATTTAATCTAATATTACTAATATGACATGATTGACTAGAATCTTATAAATGATTTGACATTTGATTTCTAACTAAAAGATGGATCATGGTAATAATTCAACAAAGATCTAACTATAATTGGTTGTGATTTCTACAAAAAAAAAAAAAAAAAAAAAAAAAAAAAAAAAAAAAAAAAAAAAAAAAAAAAAAAAATAGGATAAAAGAAAATGAAGATTTAATACATACCTTATTCATCAGATCTATTTTCACGTAAATCTTCAGCTAATCTCAACTGGGTAAAGGTCATTCTCATCTTTCTTTTTTTACAATTATTGTTTTTCTTTTTCTGTTTGCAGTAACTGTTACTTTCTGGCGTCAGATGGGTTGAGGAGAGATAATTGTGGGAAGGGATGAGATGTTAGCAAGACAAGTGGGGGAAAGATTTTTTTTTAATTAATTAATTATTATTTTTTTATTATTATTATTTTAACTATTTTTATAATTATTTTTATTAGTTTATTTCTTTATTTATTTTTGGATCTCAAACAAATGTTCTTGCCTTGACATATTCGATCAAGAAGGTAATCCGAATCTTATTCCCCTTAGTGATTCCTTATCTTATCATTTACTTCCTATGTTTCATTTTTTTTTTCTCTGTTTTGTATTTACTTTTTTTTTCTTTTAATTCTGTTGACAAATATTGGCCTCATCGAAGGCCAACGTGGTTGCAGACCTAAACCCTAAACCCTAAGTAGGAAGGCAACACATTCATCGACATTAAACACGAAAGAGTCCAGGGTGCAGGTAGATTTTGAGCGAGCTGAAATAGCAGTAGCACTGGAAGGTATTAAGCGTTGAGATGCAAGTAAGAGACTTGGGTTTTGCGAGGGTACTTAATGAAATGGAGACAGAACAAGCTGGCGGGTACTCCAAGTCTGCGGATGGTGGGTTGTTGTATCAAGGTTGCTTGTGTGTACCGGCAACAGAGGAATTGAGAGGTAAAATATTGAAGGAGGCGCATAACTCCCCATTCGTCATGCACCCTGGTGGTACAAAAATGTATGAGGACATCAGACCCCACTTCTGGTGTTGTGCTATAAAGAAGGATATTGTGGAATTCGTAAATAGATGCTTGGTTTGCCAACAAGTCAAGTCACCTAGACAGAGACCAATAAGGTTACTACAGCCTCTCAACATACCAGAATGGAAGTGGGAGAACATTGCCATGGATTTCATAGTGGGCCTACCTAAGACGTTGAAGGGTTATACGGTCATATGGGTGATCGTGGACAGATTGACAAAGTCCGCACATTTCCTCCTTGACAAGGCCACCTACATAGTGGACAATTGGGCACATCTATACATGAAGGAAATTCTCAGATTACATGGGGTCCTAATATTGAATCAACCCAAGGAAAAGTATGAAACGGATTACCTTGATGATCAAGATCAAGAGTAAAGAAAACTCGTTTCTAAACTCATGATTCGAATCACTTCACTCCACAAGAGGTTTGATCACTACCACTTGAATGACACTAGCATGCAAGTTCTAAACACAAGAATTTGCAAAGAAGATCTTAGCTCTCAACAAAGCTAAAAAAATAGAAATTCTATTCTTTTTTAATTAAAAAATGTGATGTTTCTAATCAAAGAAAAAGAGGCTTTATATAGCCTTTACAATCTTAACCTAACACATAACTTCCAAATTAAATTTGCTAGTAAATGAGAAATACCCATAACCTCCATATTAAAATGACTAGTTAATGGTGGAATATGGTAACCTATGTAGGTTACTCCTATATTAAAAACAAACAAATATTTAAATTATAATTAGATAGTGCAAAGAATAAAATGTGCTTATTTGTCATCCTTGGACTAGTTCCATAAATTTTAGTTGAGTTCATTAAATGCAACTTAAAGTGCATTTAATGCATCTCTTTCTTGAAGCTCAACTTTGCATAACATATAATGGAGGTCTCCAGTCATCTAGAATTTCCTTTGATGAGCTCACCATAGTTTGAATATAAGTGTAAAAGGTTTGTTGTAGCTTCTTAGCTATCGTCCTTGTAATTGGACCTTGAGGTATGGAAATTTCTTAGTTGTGGTTCATAACATTCTCCCCCTCTTGAGAAGGATTCGTCCTCGAATCCTAGCTATCACCTACATCAAAAGGACTCAAATCAACAACATTAAAAGTTGCACTAACACCATACTTACCTAGTAAATAAATTTTATAAGCATTGTCGCTGATACGCTCAAGAACTTGAAATGGTCCATCTCTTCGTGGTAAAAGCTTAGATTATCTTTGAGTAGGAAATCTTTCTTTTCGAAAATATACCCAAACCCAATCTCCTGGCTTGAAGACGACAATCTTGCGTCCTTTATTAATTCAGGTGGCAACCTTGGAATTTTGCTTCTCAATTTGTTCATTTACTTGCTTGTTTAGTTTATGAACAAACTCAACCTTGGCATTTGCATCAAAATTCACAAACTCTTTTGATGGCATAGGTAACAAGTCAATGGAGGTTAAAGGATTAAAGCCATAAAGAATTTCAAAATGTGTGCATTAGTAGTGGTATGAACAACCCTATTATATGCAAATTCTATAAATGGCAAACAATCCAAGTCTTAAGATTCTTATCAATGATAACCCTAAGCATACTAGTCATGGTTTTGTTAACAACTTCAGTTTGTCCATCCTCAGGATGATAAGTAGTTGAATATACTAGCTTAGTTCTTAACTTACCCCATAAAACACGCGAAAGTGGCTTAAAAATTTTACATCACAATCACTAACAATGCTTTTAGGAATGCCATGCAATCGTACAACTTCCCTAAAGAACAAGTCAGCAATATATTTTGCATCATCAGTATTGTGACAAGATATAAAATGAGCCATTTTACTAAATTGATCAACCACAACTAAGATGCTATCATAACCTTTCCTAGTCCTAGGTAAACCTCAAACAAAATCAATTGATATATCAATCCAAGGACCATTAGGAACAGGTAATAGGGAGTATAAACCATGTGGTTGAAGCCTAGACTTAGCTTGTTTACATGTTATGCAACGAGCACAAACTTTATTAAAATCATGTCTCACTTTAGGCAAAAAAAAAAAATGTTCCGAGAGCATATCATAAATTTTAGAAACTCCATGGTGTACCATTAAACCACCTCCATGAGCTTCCCTCACAAGTAGCACATGTATGGAACAAGATGGTATGCAAAGTTTGCCTTTTCGAAACAAAAATCCATCTAACAACAAGTAATTATCCACAACGAGTCCTTTTTCACAAGATTCAACAAAAGGAGCAGAGAGTATGTCATGTTGATACAAATCCTTTATGTGCTCAAAACCCAACAATTTAGCATTCAGTATTGAGGAGGACATACCTTCGTGATAAAGCATCTGCAACAATGTTCTCCTTACCTTGTTTATATTTTATGACGTAAGGGAATGTTTCAATAAATTCTAACCACTTAGCATGTCATCTGTTGAGTTTATTTTGTACTCTCAAATGCTTTAAACTTTCATGATCCATATGAATAACGAACTCCTTAGGCCAAAGATAATGTTGCCAGGTTTGCAATGCACGAACCAAAGCATAAAGCTCTTTGTGATAAGTTGGATACCTCAAAGATGCACCAGTCAACTTCTCACTAAAGAACATTAAAGGTGTTTGATTTTACATTAATACAACACCTATCCCTACTCCATTAGCATCACATTCAATTTCAAAAGTTGACTCAAAATTAGGTAATTCAAGCAAGGGGGCAGAACTCAATTTTTCTTTCAAAGTATTAAAAACAAGTTCTTGATCTTTTTCCCATATAAATGATACATTTTTCTTAACAAGTTCATTCAGGGGGGAAGCAATTGTACTAAAATTCTTAATGAACCTACGGTAGAAACTTGCAAGACCATGAAAACTTCTTACCTCAGTTACATTTTTAGGTGCAGTAGGCCAATATTTTATAGCCTTCACTTTCTCCTCATCAACCTCAACACCATTAGATGAAACTACAAACCCAAAAAAGTTAACTTTGTCCATGCAAAAGCTACATTTCTTTAAATTTACATACAAACATTCGTTTCTTAAAGTAGTCAAAACATTGCGTACATGGGTAATATGATCATCTAAAGATTTAGAGTAAACAAGGATGTCATCAAAATAAACAACCACAAACTTACCTAAGTATTCTCGTAAGACATGGTTCATTAGTCTCATGAATGTACTAGGTGCATTAGTTAATTCAAAAGGCATAACCAACTATTCATAAGGACCATACTTGGTTCTAAAAGTTGTTTTCCACTCATCCCCAACATGCATGCGAATTTGATGATAACCCGATTCTAAATCAATCTTAGTAAAAAGACTACATCCATGCAATTCATCACGCATATCATCTAATCTAGGAATTGGATGCCTATAATTTATAGTTATCTTGTTTATAGCCCTACAATCAACACACATACGCCAAGAACCATATTTCTTAGGTACAAGAATAACTGGAACAGCAAGGACTCAAACTTTCACGTACATACCCTTTAGCAAAGAGTTCACTTACTTGCCTTTGTATCTCTTCAGCCTCCTTTGGATTAGTCCTATATGCTGGTCAGTTTGGGATGGGCGCGCCAGGGATGAAGCCAATCTTGTGTTCAATTCCTCTAAGTGGTGGCAAATTACTAGGCATCTCCTCGGAAAATAAATCTTCAAACTCTTGCAAAAGCGCAATAAAATCACTAGGCAAAGAAGGGTTAAGCATGTTAGTAAAGTAACAAGACCCCTTGCACATAAGTACAAGAATAGTCTGGTTAGAGAGCAAAACATTCCTAGGCTCACTTGATCTAACATACAAGCTTACTGATTTGTTTTTTTTCTCTAGGCTGAGTGCTACTCTCTTGCTTTTCACTCGAGCTCTTTTTATCACTTGATTCTTTTTCAATCTCTGCTTTTGCATCAGCCTCTTGCCTTTTCTTTTCAAGTTTGCAATGATCAATAAATACATCTTTTGGAAGCAATGGAACAAGAGTAGTTTTTCTTCCATTGTGAGTAAAAGAGTATCGATTTGCATACCCATCATACATTACCCGACAATCAAATTGTCAAGGCCTCCCTAGTAGTAAATCTCCAACATGCATGGATACAACATCACATAAAACATCATCAACATATTTTCCAATAGTAAAAGAGCTTGTTGAGTTACCCATACTTTCCCACGATCATTCAACCTTTGAAGCTTGTAGGGTCGTGGGTGTGGTTGTGTCTTTAAATTAAGTTGACTAGAATGGAACTCACAACATTGGTGCAACTGCCGCTATCAATGACAACACTACAAGGTACAGATTGAACAAGACACCGAGTTTGAAATAAGTTCTCCCGTTGGTCTAAGCCGTCCTCCTTACTGTGGGTGTTTAGAGCTCGTCGAGTAACCAAAGATATATGTGTAGGGTCCTCTTCACTAAACTCCTCACTATCATCAGTTTCCTCATTTATGTCGTCATGTGCCTCTTGCATTTGGGCAATTTCTACTATAGTGTCCTACGCCTTGACATCTCCAACACTTTAAATGCCTATTTCGAACGGTAGACTTTTCTACTTTTTCTGAACTCTCACCTTTCTCAAATTTAGTTTGAGGCTTCTCACTAATCTCTTGATTTCTATGCTTATAAACAATGTTCTTACTATCCTTTTTCCATGTAGAAGTAGAATTGGGAAAAGTTTTTAGAAGAATACCATTGAGACCTTCGTTGGATTTGCCTCTCAATCTTAATTGCGATGTGCAACAACTCTTCGATATAAGAATAAGGCTGTAAATCAGTCTTGTCTGCAATCTCTATGTTTTAACCCATTAAGAAACCGCGCCATGAGAGCCTCCATGTCCTCATCTAGATCAAATCGATCCATCAATGTATCCATCTCCTTATAATAATCCTCCACAGATTTGCGAGGAGAAAGTGGTCCTTTTTAGAATTTTGGAGTATTTTTAGTTGTTTAAGAGTCCTTGTTTCAATGCTTGAAGCTTTTGCGCCATGTCCCGTTGAAAATATTGTGGAACAAAACGCTTCCTCATGGACTCTTTGAACTCGTACCATGAAAATATGGAGCTCAGTTCATAACAGGTTCCTGTGTTGATTGTATCAAACCGAGACCCATGTTTTACTTCAGCATTTTGGTGTGGACTCCAAAAAGTGTTGGGCACTCGACTGGATTTCAGCATAGCATTTCACCCACAGACTGACAAACAAACGGAACGCTTGAACCAAATTTTAGAGGACAGAAGAGTAGACAGAAGAGTTACGCGAACTCGAGACGAAGAGACCTGGAGTTTGAAGTGGGCGCCATGGTATTCCTGAAGGTGGCCCCCATGAAGGGCGTCTTGAGGTTCGGACGCAAAGGCAAACTGAATTCGCGCTTTATAGGATCCTTCGAAATTTTGGAGCGAATCGGATCCGTTGCATATAAGTTAGCCCTACCCCCATCCCTCTCAGCCATACACAACGTGTTTCATGTATCGGTACTTCGCAAGTACTTAGTGAACCCCACGCATGTGATAGATTATTCGGCTCTGGACGTGACTGAAGACTTAAGCTGGTGGGGATCCTGGCTCGCAAAATAAAGACTTTGCGCACTAGAGAAATTACATTTATCAAGGTGCGGTGGGGGAACCAATCGGTGGAAGAGGCCACATGGAAATGGGAGGATGAAAAAGATCACAATAAAAAATATATTTACAAAATTTATTGTCATTTATTATAAATTCAATAACTATTAAATTAATATTGAAAACTGAAATGATACTTTCCATATAAATATACTATCATTTCCATTTTTTCTTCATTAATTTTTTTTTTTAAATTGCATTGATGTATTTAATATGAAATAGGTAACTTGTAACGTTTATTCTTTTAAAAATAATTAATGTCGTTATATTAGATATTTTTTTCTAGATTTATCTATTTTACTTTGATTTTCATAATACACCACTTGAGTACTTTCTCTTAAAATATTTTTAAATTTTCAAGCATATTTTGATGTGAAATATTTATTAATATTGACCTCGGATATGAATGCATGATGAATGTATGGACATGATATGTATAAACTTATATTAAAAGTTATCGAAAAGTAATATTTCCAACGATCCATCCTCATCATGATATACTTATACTAGTTTTCCCAATTACGCACAAACTCATCTACATTCTTAGGAAGATTCTCCAAATAAATACCATTGTCTCTAGCATCCCAATTGCAAGTCTCGTAATTGCATCTATAACCTAGCCAATCATGACTCTCTGGCCAAAATACTTCCATTGACACATGCTTATTTGATGAAGTACGTAGATTACACCAGAAAAGGGTGTTTGCTAAAAAATTTACTTTGAATTTCCATGAGAAACTTTGACCTACTTGTAGCGTGTGATCACCCAAATCATCATCTTTTGATTTGCAGTGAACTAATAAAGTATGACCTGGACTCAATTGGTTAGCAACCGTCACCTTCCATTTTGTCAATGGTTGTGTAGAAACTTTTGAGCCTACAAAAGATGGTTTCTCTATCGCTGTCGTTATCACTAGAAAATATGAAATGATGCAGAATTTTATCAAAAGATTCATTCTTTCTTGAATCCTGAATGCTTTGGTTTTTTAGTTCGATTGATTTGGATCCACACCAACAAAAACTTTGTTTGAATTTATTTGTATTCACCAATTTATTATCCTCGTAATTGGTAAGGTTTGAAAGAATTAGTTGTCATCTATTTATAGATTCAACAATTATTAGGAGAACAATTTTTTAAATGGGACCAAAAAAATTTTGTTGTCTTTACGCATTGGACAACCAAGAAGTTAATAATTATTGTAATTTTTCGTTATATACATTGAACAACCAATAAATTAAAAAATTAAAAATTAAAATGATATGGAATACTTCCCAATACATTTGAAATATAACCATTTAAATGAAGTGAATCTAATTTATTTGATAATAATTGAAAAATATAGCAATTACTTTTGGATTTTGCCATTGTTTTTTTTTTTTTTTCAATTTCAAAATTTTGTTTGAAATAATTTTTTTTTATTATAATCTTATTATGAAATAACGATAAAACTCCAATGCTACCAAATTAATTCATAAAATCAAATATTTACCATTAATATTTTATATATCCATTTCCCTTTTTTAGTACCATTAATATTTTATATATACATAAAAATTAAGCAATAATAATAATAATAATAATAATAATAATAATAATAATAATACAATCAAATATTTACCATTAATATTTTATATATCCATTTCCCATTTTTAGTTCTTCAGAAGTATTGACACAAAAATCTTCAACGTCAACTTCTCATAGTAAGAGATTAAAAGAAATAAATAAAAAAAGATCGAGAAAATTAGGAGGATAGTTCAAATTTATAGGGGAAAGAATGAAAAAAAAGATTAAAAAGATTTATTGTTATTTATTATGTAATAGCCAAAAATAAAATAACAAATAAAAATAATTAAATTAAAGAAAAAAAAAAAGGAGAATATTAAGGTTTTTTTCTTGAAAAAAAAAACTAGAGAAAGTCCTTCAGAAATTCTCTCTCCACACATGCTAAATCCCTTCCAAGTTTAGTCACTCACCCAATTCTACAATCCCGTTCTAAGGCCAGAGAATAGTAGGGAAGACACTAGTGGTGGTTCGAAACTGGTTCGTGAGTAAAAAGGAATTTGAACTACAAAATGTTAGTACTCAAACTTGTTGAGTTTTAATACCTTCAGAGAAGAAAGCCGAAAAGACACAACAAGGTAAATATGATTTATTAGTTGGAGAAATATGTTTAGTAGAGTATGATAACTCAACTTGGATACTAGATTCAGGGTCAGTAATCATATTTGTTGTAATAGTCCAAAAATAAATAAAAAATAAACTAATAAAAATAATTATAAAAATAGTTAAAATAATAATAATAATAATAAAATTAATTAATTTAAAAAAAAAATCTATGCCCACTTATCTCCGGTAACCTCTCATTCCTTCTAACAATTATCTCTCCTCAACCCATCCGCGACGAAGTAACAGTTACTATAAACAGAAAAAGAAAAACAATAATTGTAAAAAAAAAAAAAGAGAGATGAGAATGGCTGAAGATTTACTTGAAGATAAATCTCATGAATAAGGTATGTATTAAATCTTCATTTTCTTTTAACCTATTTTTTTTAGAAATCACAACCAATTATTGTTAGATCTTTGTCAAATCATTTATACGATTCTAGTCAATCATGTCATATTAGTAATATTAGATTAAATTTTTATCAGTAGCCAAATGAATAAATTAAAGATAGAATGGGAATAAGATCTAACACATGAGACGACCTACGTTCATTGTGAGAATAAGGCAATCGATGACTTTTTGCAAGCTGACAAGTGTTACATAATGATGGAGAAGGCAATAAAGACGTAAGAGAAAGATGACCTTTTCTATTTAAAAAAGAAATAACAGAATGATTCACATGACCTAGACGAGCATGCCATAAATCATATGAAACATGTAAAGATTTGTTTTTAAGGGCTGAAATAAAAGCAGAGTTGTCGCGCTCCAGCACATATAGCCCTCCATCTCTTTTACCGGTTGCCACCACCCTTCCTGTTTGATGATTCTGGATAGTAATAAGATTATTAGTAAATGTAACGGAGAGAGGAAAATCAGACGTTAATTTACTTATGGAAAGAAGATTTTTAGTGAGGTGAGGGACAACCAAGACATCTAACAAGTGAATATTTGGAACAGGAGAAAGAGTACTGGTGTGGGTAATGGGTAGGGATGCACCGTTTCCTACAATCACAGAGTCCTTACCCGTGTAATTTTTAGACTGATCCAGAATAGATGGGTCGGCAGTCATATGGGCCGAAGCTCTAGTGTCTAGAAACCAATCAGCAGCATCGGGTCCAGCAATAGAACATGACGTGTTAAAGGCTTCAACAAGGTGAGCATGAGAAGAATCAGGTCGAACATACCGTTGGTTGTAGCGGTCAGCATAATTTCCCTCTTTGTGGCATATTTGGCAGTGAGGTGGTCGACGACCTTGACTTGAGTGGGTTCGTCCTCAATTAGAAGAGTTGTTTTTGTGAGAATAAGAATGACCTCGCTAGTTGGTAAAGGAAGCAGGGTGACTTCCATGGGTGCGACCACGATTAGTGACTGTGAATGTTGTAGGAGTGGAGTTAGAGGATTGAAGGGAGTGCTGGAACAAAACTTTCAGCTTTAGAGACTAAATCTGCAAAACAGGGGATAGAAGTGAGAGCCATCTGAGCAGTAGAAAAAGCTGAAAATTCGGTGCCGAGTCCACGAAGGAACCAGTGCACTTTATCAATGTCCTCGACCGGTCTGCCAATGGCATGAAGTTGGTCACAAATTTTTTTGAAGGCACGGGCATACTCAGCAACAGGTTTGGTGCCACATTTCATCAACTGCAAGTCATCCTTGAGTCTCAGTTCACGAGCTTTCGGCTGATGGCTGAACGTAGTTTCCAATGCAAGCCAAACATCACGTGCAGTAGAGAGACCAACGACAACAGCCATAGCTTCCTCTGTGAGAGAGGAGAGCAGGAGACAGAGAAGTCATTGATCGGCTGCTCTCCATGCCAAATATTTGGGGTTGAGTGTTGAAGAGGTTTCTGGTTCAAAGCGGTGGAACCATAGTTCCATCGACATAGCCCAGCATGTCTTGACTCTCAAGGAGAGGGAGAAGTTGGCTTTTCCAAAGAAGATAATTGGAGGAAGAAAGTTTGATGGTGATCATATGGATTAGTGTATTGAAAGGAAGAAGATGATAAGAAGATTCGGAAGCCATAGAAAAGAAAGGATCAGGGTTGTTAAACCGAAAGGGCTCTGATACCATGTGAATGTTTGCTGAATCACCACACCTAAATGGGGGTGAGAGTTCTCTTATTTATAATCATTTACAAGATACAGAAATATGGTAAATTAAAAATAATATGGAAATAGTAATAAAAGGAAAGAATAATAAATAAATGCAATATATTTGCCTTTAATAAAAGGACAAATATGGTAACCCGTAATGTAAGAAAAATATGGTAACCCGTAATGTAAGGCAAATATCTAGATATTTGCCTTCTAATGAACGATCAACTATCCTTAATAGATCTGAATTATAAATTATCTATCATAGCAAGAGTCCATTCAAATTGGTCAGAATAGATAAGAAAGAGAGGAATACAGGGAAAAGGAAGATCTGTAAAACATATTAAAATAAAAAAAAAAAAAAAAATTTGGAACCCGAATGAAAAGACAAAATGTAATAACCCAAAAATAAATAAAGAAATAAACTAATAAAAATAATTATAAAAATAGTTAAAATAATAATAAAAAAAATAATTAATTAATTTTTTTTTAAAAAAAATTCCCCACTTCTCTCCACTAACCTCTCATCCCTTCCCAAAATTATCTCCCGCTCAAGCCAGAAAGTAATAGTTACTGCAAACAGAAAAACAAAAACAATAATTGTAAAAAAAGAAAGATGAGAATGACCTTTACTAGATCTGATTAATAAGATATGTATTAAATCTTCATTTTCTTTTATCCTATTTTTTTTTAGAAATCACAACAATTATAATTAGATCTTTGTTGAATTATTACCATGATCCATCTTTTAGTTAGAAATTGAATGTCAAATCATTTATACGATTCTAGTCAATCATGTCATATTAGTAATATTAGATTAAATTTTTTTTAGTAGCCAAACGAAGAGATTAAAGATAGAATGACCAAGAAAACTTCTGAATAGGAAAGATTTAGAAACAGAGATCCACTCTAAATTTGGAATACATGAGAACAGAATTAAAAGTGGAATACATGATAACAGAATTAAAAGGCAACCGATAAAAAAAAAGAGATTAGGGAATTAAAAACAGAAACTAAATATGGAGGGAAAAGTAAATACAGAGGGTAAATACAGATAACAGTAAAGCTCTCAATAACTAACTTAGCTGTATCTACTTTTTATACCATAGTAACCATGAAAAATGAGATTTTTAATAAAAACATAATTATAGATATATAACATTTCAAGACTTCTAACAATGGACCAATGTAAATCAGAGAAATAATGTTGTAGAATTCAAACCCGAAACTAATGTCATAGGCTCATATAGGTTGACCCCGATTTCAAAGGACGGAATCCAACTTTCATTAAGGATATATTCGTGACAACGACTTAAGCTAGCCAGGTAAGTGACCTTACTATCGGCATGGTTATATTTGATGTTGACACGTGCCCTGCGGTTCGGCACGTGTCATATATATTGATATGTGTGAATTGTCTATGAATCGATATGGTTCCTATATGTTATGTTATTTATGCTGCTTAGTTGATGTGATATGAATGCACGTGACGATGTGTGGCCCTTGTACGATTTTGGCTTGTTGTATGAGTATTGAAGTGCAACTGAATGAATTGTATGACATGAAATACGGTAAATTACATGATACATAACCCCGCTAGGAATATGTATGATATGTAACGAAATGAGAATAAGAATGACATGTAAGCATGAAAACGTGACACGGGCTTATGTTCATTAAATGATGACTGTAGGACTAGTGGGACCTCATGCATATTGTGTGATCATGCATTTGGGGGGATACCCCTATCCCATCACGAGGGTACGGACGCGTACATCCAAATGGCAGGACAGCGATCGTTATGCCCTAAATAGCGCTGTCGTGACGGTTTTAGTTTTAACGGGTCCCGGTGGGCCCCAGAGCATGCCCACCGGCTAGGGACAATGGCCCAGTGGTGTGCGAACTAGCTGGTGAGCCCATACTCGCACGTATGGGCTGCGTGTAGAGTATATGGTACACGTCCACGATTACCATTTAGGATTACACCGTAGGGAAAACGAAACGAAACAAAACGAAATGAAACGAAACGAAAGATAGGTCCCATCATATTATTGCATGTTTGCATTTAACCCCAATAGTGAGGTCACTTACTGAGTATTTCTTTAAATACTCAAGCCATGTGCTACTATATTTTTCAGGTTAAGGCAAGACATTCCTATACGGCTGACGACGGCATCACAACTCGAGATCATGGCACATGCATAGGATAGTGGCATTTATTTTCTTAGACTTAGGATAGAATAAGATGTTTTAAACTTAAACGTTTATTTATTTTATTTCGAGTCTTTTGTTGTGTCGTTTTAAAGATGTTTTCGAAACACGTAAGTCCATGGTTGTGTTTTAAGATAAAGGTTATGTTTTATGGAATTTAAATGAAGTCTTCCACATTCAATGTTTATGGTATGTATACAGTAGCGACCTTAAATTAAGTAGAAAATTTCGGGTCGTTACAGTTGGTATCAGAGTCAGGTTATAGATCTTGTAGACTAGCCTACGATGTAGGCTTGGCATGGTCCCTTGTCCCACCGTTGATGCCCCGTCTCCGTCAGGTATGTCTTGCTTAAGATAAAAAAAAATGAAATGTCGTTGATTGTGTATGTTGTTATTGTTTGGTCATTATAAAATATAACTCATAATTGGACATTTACATCATTGATTGTATTATAATTTACTGCATTATTGTTGCCTTAATTCTATATTTATTAGAATGTAGAATATGTTATATTTTACCTTGCATGGAATGTGAATGTAAATTGTTGTATTGATGATGTTTATATTTACTGAGATTGTTGCTAGCTTTAATTTTAGTAAGCTACTAAATGTAAGTGTATACGTGAAAATGATTTTGCTAAGCAAGATCATATATTTTAGTTAGACGTCTTAAACATAAATAAACTACATAGTCTTATGACCATAGAGATGGGGAGGACTGTACCAATGTATACGGAAGAGTAAGTAGTTTTAGTTGAAATAAAATGACCTAAGAAGCTTGATAGAATATCCTATAGTATACCATAGATATTAAAAGTGGTAGTGTCTGAAAGAAAATTTTATAACTTGGAAGTATGTAAAGATGAAATTAAAAGTATCAGTCAAAAAAAAAAAATTGAGTTGACCATAAAAATTTAAAACATGTATACTTAAATTGATTGGTGAATGACATAAATTGATTGGTGAATGACATAAGTGCCTTTAATGGAAGCTTGGAAGTACTGAGATGTAAAAAAAAAAAAAAAAAAAACGCTTTTGTGCCTTAATACGAGCTGAAAATTAAAATAAATCAATAATAATAATAATAATACAACCGATTAGGGAAGTTATGACTTAAAAAGTATTGAGCCACAGTTTGGACGAGACATTACGATCATGGTCAAAATTTTAGAGGTATATGGAGAGGGACTACGGTATGAGATGAGATATGAGATTGTCAAGATACCTTAAATTTAAGAAACCATGATTTAAGATGAACTTGGGTGGGGGATACACGAGGATTAGAGTGGGACATTGTCTCTAAATCAACTAGAAGTTTTGTGGTAATCCTCCTTAGAGTATATGAATGCACTCAGGAAGCTCAACATAAACAAATTGTTGTAGAAAATTATGGAACAATTTTTCCTAGCAATGTCAACTTGGTTAAAAGGCATTACCATAGTTAAAGTTTCAAGACTATCATTTTAAGTTTGATTTTTAAGTATCCCAAGTTTTATGGCATCTGAGGATATCCACCATGCTTATACAATACCAATTTTCATAAGAGAATTTTGTTAAGCCCATTCTTGATATTAGAAAGGCATTGAAAGGGTTGTGATGTCTTTCCGTTATGGTCATAGGAACATTAGTTTTGGGCTGTACTAGATAAGGTATACCAAGAGAAAAGCCTATTTGACAATGTTTTCTATGAAAGTTACCAAATCCTCAAACTCTAGCTTGATCACAAATCAAATACAGGAAGTCGTTCCTAGATCCATGTGATTTACTAGTGCATTCTATTTGCATTGGGATAGGGTGGAGTTCTTAACCATTTCATGTCATGATTTTGACTCCAAAAAATTTACTAGAATTGGGGTAGGTAGCCAAAAGAGGAGAAGTATTACAAATTTCTTGATTTTCTATGGGAAAATAGGCAAATTTGTATATGAAATTCATCTACAAAGATGAGACATTAATGATGAACCAAATCAAGTGGACACAAACAATAATGAGGAAAGGAAAACAATTTTTTCTTTCTTTTTAATTATTAAAAATATAGAGAACGAACAATTTTAATTGAAAACATTCCGCTAATAAATTCCCTCGGAATTTCTATAGTAAATGGACTATATAGAATTGTGATCCGTCAAATATTGCAAAGCCCCTGTATCTATTACCTTTTAGAATTGAACTATAACGAAATTTCGATCTATACCGGCACCATAATATTTTATTGGGGAGGAAAATTAGAATTAGAGATTGATCGAGAAACAAAGGTATGAATGCGTGCGAGTAGGAAACAAAAAAAATATCTATTCTAGTTCTATCATCAGCTTTGGGTTCGAATCTTAAGAGAAATTCTCGAGAAGGTTTCTACCCCGAAATCTTTCGTTGTCTTTCTTTAATGATAAGGAGAGGAAAAAAAATTGGATCAAAAGAAAATGTCATTTTGGATATTTAAAAATGAGATTTTGAGAATGTATGGACAGAAAGGTCAATGAGTGAACCTTTAGCTAAATTCAGAGAATTTGATTTGGAGAACAATGTAAAGCAGAAACTAGTAAAACTATTGATCTAGTAGATTGAAAACAAAAGTGAGAAACTATTCAGATTGAGTAAGTTTGTCAACCTTATTGTACACGCGAACATTTATTTCAATTAAGTGCCTGAGCCATAAACCTTAGATGAACTATGTTGTCCATGAAATTTTAGAAGAAGACTCAATATGGCATGATAAAGTTATGTACGAAATTTGGTGACCATTAGGGTATGATAACGGGCTAAACCAAATGTAGGTGTAAAATGACTAAAATACCCTATAATTACGTACCACTAGTTTATGACCAAAGTGAACTCTAAATGACATGAAATTTGATGGGGAGCCTTATATCATGTGGTAAAGGGATTACACAAAGTTACAAGGCCATTGGAATATGTTGAAGAATTAAACCAAGATTTGGGGGTAAATGACCAAAAGTGTGATGTCCCACATTGGTTGGGGAGGAGAACAAATCACCATTTATAAGGGTGTGGAAACCTTCCCCTAGCAGACGGTTTTAAAGCCTTGAGGGAAAGCCCAAAAGGGAAAGCCCAAAGAGGACAATATTTGCTAGCGGTGGATCTAGGTCGTTACAATGTCGTTACAATTTGGTATCATGCCTTGCCTTAACCTGAAAAATGTAGTAGCACATGGCTTGAGTATTTAATGAGATGATGGGACCTATCTTTCGTTTCGTTTCGTTTTTCCAACGGTGTAATCCTAACAGGTAATCGTGGACGTGTACCATATACTCTACACGCAGCCCATACGTGCAAGTATGGGCTCACCAGCTAGTTCGCACACCGCTGGGCCACTGTCCCTAGCCAGTGGGCATGCTGTGGGGGCCCACCGGGACCTGTTAAAACTAAAACCATCACGGCAGCGCTATGCAGGACATAACGATCGTTGTCCTGCCATTTGGATGTACGCGTCCGTACCCTCGTGATGGGATAGGGGCCAAAATCGTACAAGGGCCACACATCGTCACATGCATTCATATCACATCAACATCAATTCACTAAATAACATAACATATAGGAAGCATATCGATCCATAGACAATTCACACATATCAATATATATGACACGTGCCGAACCACAGGGCACGTGTCAACATCAAATATAACCATGCCGATAGTAAGGTCACTTACCTGGTTAGCTTAAGTCGTTGTCACGAATATATCCTTAACGAAAGTTCGATTCCATCGTTATCCTTGATGAAAGTCCATTGAACTCCAAGTTAACCTATGTAGCCCATGACATCAGTTTCAAGTTTGAACTCTATAAAATTAGACGAAATTGATGGAGTTCCTTGCTCTCTTACGTTTCCTGTTTTATTTCTTTTAAAATTATTTTCAACAAAATCTTTTCTCAATCTTCCATCTTCCATTGTAATTATTTTGGAGATATTATTGGCCAATTTTGTTAATCTATCCTTCCTTCCAAATCTTTTTTTTTTTTTTTCTCTTTTCAGTGTTCGACCGTATTCTGGAAATCCATCTCTTCTTTCCTTTGTCTTACTTCTTATTTAGTTAACAATTATATTCTTAGTTTTTAATTCAATCGATTCATTTGGTTAGGTTCTTTTTCTATAATTCATATAAAATTATTGACAACCTAAATCATTGCAACAATTCAGGAGATCTGAACAGTTTAGAGATCTAAAATATAATTGGTCGTGATTTCGTAAAACTCATACAAAATTCTTTTTATTTAATCTCTAATTCAAAACTAAATAATTGTAACCAAATTAATATTACTTAATAAAATAAGAGGAAGATTTAACATACGACTACTGACCTCTTCAGATGCATCTTCTCCGCCCAACAAAATCTGCTAAAACCTTTTGTTTTTTTTTTTTTTTCTATTTGTTTTGGTAGGAATGAAGAAATTCGGGGTAAATCCAACTAGAAAAGAATTCTTGATTTATTCCTAAATTTATTTTTAGGGAAGCAGTGGTGAGAGATTGAAGGGAAGAGGGATCTGTTCACAAATGTTTTTATTTTATTTTTAATATATATATATTTTTTATTATTTATTTATTTATTTATTATTATTATTATTATTATTATTATTATTATTATTACTATTTTATCTTGTTTTCCCCGTTGTTACATGATCTATCTTTTAGTTAGAAATTGAATGTCAAATCATTTATACGATTCTAGTCAATCATGTCATATTAGTAATATTAGATTAAATTTTTATTAGTAGCCAAACGAATAGATTAAAAATAGAATGACCAATAAAACTTCTGAATAGGAAATTGAGATAAGGAAATAGAAAATACTGGAAAGATTTGGAAACAGAGATCCACTGTAAATTTTGAATACATGAGAACGGAATTAAGAGTGGAATACATGAGAACAGAATTAAAAGGCAACAGATAAAAAAAAAGAGATTAGGGAATTAAAAACAGAAACTAAATATGGTTTAATGGAGGGAAAAGTAAATACAGAGGGTAAATACAGATAACAGTAAAGCTCTCAATAACTAACTTAGCTGTATCTACTTTTTATACCATAGTAACCATGAAAAATGAGATTTTTAATAAAAACATAATTATAGATATATAACATTTCAAGACTTCTAACAATGGACCAATGTAAATCAGAGAAATAATGTTGTAGAATTCAAACCCGAAACTAATGTCATAGGCTCATATAGGTTGACCCGGATTTCAAAGGACGGAATCCAACTTTCATTAAGGATATATTCGTGACAACGACTTAAGCTAGCCAGGTAAGTGACCTTACTATCGGCATGGTTATATTTGATGTTGACACGTGCCCTGTGGTTCGGCACGTGTCAATATATTGATATGTGTGAATTGTCTGTGAATCGATATGCTTCCTATATGTTATGTTATTTATGCTGCTTAGTTGATGTGATATGAATGCACGTGACGATGTGTGGCCCTTGTACGATTTTGGCTTGTTGTATGAGTATTGAAGTGCAGCTGAATGAATTGTATGACATGAAATACGGTAAATTGCATGATACATAACCCCGCTAGGAATATGTATGATATGTAACGAAATGAGAATGAGAATGACATGTAAGCATGAAAACGTGACACGGGCTTATGTTCATTAAATGATGACTGTAGGACTAGTGGGACCTCATGCATATTGTGTGATCATGCATTTGGGGGGATACCCCTATCCCATCACGAGGGTACGGACGCGTACATCCAAATGGCAGGACAACGATCGTTATGCCCTGCATAGCGCTGCCGTGACGGTTTTAGTTTTAACGGGTCCCGGTGGGTCCCTAGAGCATGCCCACCGGCTAGGGACAGTGGCCCAGTGGTGTGCGAACTAGCTGGTGAGCCCATACTCGCACGTATGGGCTGCGTGTAGAGTATATGGTACACGTCCACGATTACCTGTTAGGATTACACCGTAGGGAAAACGAAACGAAAGATAGGTCCCATCATATTATTGCATGTGATTGTTGCACTTAACCCCAATAGTGGGGTCACTTACTGAGTATTTCTTTAAATACTCAAGCCATGTGCTACTACATTTTTCAGGTTAAGGCAAGGCATTCCTGTACGGCTGACGACGGCATCGCAACTCGAGATCATGGCACATGCATAGGATAGTGGCATTTATTTTCTTAGACTTAGGATAGAATAGGATGTTTTAAACTTAAACGTTTATTTATTTTATTTCGAGTCTTTTGTTGTGTCGTTTTAAATATGTTTTCGAAACACGTAAGTCCATGACTGTGTTTTAAGATAAAGGTTATGTTTTATGGAATTTAAATGAAGTCTTCCGCATTCAATATTTATGGTATGTATATAGTAGCGACCTTAAATTAAGTAGAAAATTTCGGGTCGTTACAGAGAAAAAAAAAAAAAAAAAAAGACCAATAAAGAGTGGAAGATTGGGAAAACCAATCAAATAAAAAAAATATATTACATGGAAGGAGAGGAAGATTGGATTTGGAAATAGTAAAGCCAAACAAAATCTGATGAATAGAATTAAACTGCTAAACAAAATTAAACTATTTAGAGAATTAAACCATTTAGATATGGGAGTAGAGTTAACTCCTTATAAGAAACCTCTTAAAAGAATTATAGAATTAAACTCCGTGAAGAAACAGATTAAAAGAATTAGATTTAAATTGCTTAAAATAATTAGATATGGAGGTAGAATTGAACTGCTTAAAAAAAATAGAGGTAAAAGAAAAGAAAAAAAAAAAAAAAAAAAAAAAAAACAAAAGGGAAGATTTCAGGAAAGAAAAGAAAATTAGAACCATTCTAAATTGACAAGTACGGTTGAGATGACAAGTATGTAAACCAAATTAAAATATAACATAGAAGAGAAATAAAGTGAAAAGAAGAAAAATGGAAGATATGATAAATTATTATATATTTATATCTATAGGATATAACATTAAAGGTTGAATTATCCAAGCCACTTGAAATATTAATAATATTGACATATTTTCAAATTGAGTTTTAGAAAATTTAGAAACAATGAAAACTTGGAATTCGATTTTTTACTAAGATCGTTTTAGAGCCTTATTTCACATTCTTAGTTGGATTATTAATTAAAATGTGAAATACTAATGAAAGGTGACGAACGGTGTGATAGGAAGCAAACTCCAGCAACCTTTGGAGCAGCTCTTGAGGAACGGGAGCTTACGTTAATTAAATTAGGGAATACTTCGGCTAAGGCCAACCAGGTAAGTGGCCTTAGTATAGGATAGGCTAAAAATTGTATGAGTTACGATGATGTATGAACTATTTCGTACGATGCGGTATATGAGTTATGATGATGTATGATGTATGACTTTGATGATGTATGAGTTATGATGATGTGTGGGTTATGATACCTGATGATGTGCTTAGTATATATATATTTTGATGAATGTCGTACTTGATATGTTTGATGCACTTTGTGGCAATATGATGAGTATGATGATTGCGTGACGTTTACCTTAATATGATGATGTTTTTCATATTGAGCATGCTATATGATGATGAGTGTCATATTGCATCATGTCGTTAGATCGACATAGGACACAACCCTAAGAGCGTGAAAATGATATTAATATAAATATCCACGAGTATGTGTTACCTAGAGTAACAAAGAGATGAGACTAGAGGGTTGTGTCAGAAGAGACATTATGATGGATTTAGAGGGACCTCATGCATATTGTATGTTCATAAGCATAGGGCTACTTCTCCTAGAGATGATGAGTGCGGACGCGCACCGTACGATGAGCGCGAATGCGCACAAGTGCGAAAGCACATAGATGAGGGTGTTCATGAGATGCATGACACTATGGGGTTCTGCTGACCTCCGGACGTCGCTACAGATTAGCTTGACCAGAGGGTCCAGGGGGTGTGCGAGCGCCCTGGGGATTCACACTCGCACGTGTGAGTCGTGTGTAGGGAAGTACTACACATCCAATTTGTCCGAGACTGGAGGTCACCCCTAAGATGATTAGAGATAGGTCCCTAAATCATGATTGCATGTGTTTGCATTTGCATGGCCCCTATAGTGGGGCCACTAACTGAGTATTCTTTGAAATACTCAGGCCATGTGCCACATCATTTTTCAGGTAAAGGCAAGGTGCACTTGTACGGAGGATGGCGGCATCGCAAGCAGAGACTGTGGCACGTGCATAGGGTAGATTCATATTTAAATTTCTCGTCTTAAGTTAGAATAGGTTTTTTTTGCATTTCATTGTTTTAAATTATTTTGTATTTGTTTTTGTTTACACATAAGACCATGGCTGTGTTTTCCAGAGAAGAAGTTGTTTTAACTTTTTTTTTTCAAGTTTACGTTATCAATTATGTTCATGTAAGAGTTATATTTCCGCATTATAGATAAGCATGAGACGTTAGTAGTGACTCTGAGTATGTGGAAATTTAGGGTCGTTACATAATTGTGGGAAGGGATGAGAGGTTAGTGGAGAAAAGTGGGGAAATGTTATTTTTATTATTTATTTATTTATTTATTATTATTTTAACTACCTTTTATCAATTCAAAATGGTCGGTTGCCAATTGGACGGTATATGTTGCCTCTTGGATGGTGAGAGTGTAACTTGCACCTTGTAACTTGCACATTGGTTCCAAAGCAATCAATGTGATTAAACATAATATGCTAAGAGATTTTAGCCCAATTGTTTACCTATACAATTACTTGTATGCAGTTAAACTTTAAACTCGGTGTAATTGAAAAAGTTGTGTAAATTTGTTTTATTTAAAGGTCTCTATGACCACATGTAACGACCCTTAATTTCTACATGCTCAGAGTTGCGACTAACTTCTCATGCTCATCAACTCTTGTCTTACGTGTTTAAATACGAAATACTGAAATTCAATAAATTAAAAAGCAAATACAAAATAATTTAAAACAATGAAATACAAAACAGCATATTCTATGCACGTGTCACAATCTCTGCTCACATTACATGTGCGCCTTGCCTTTACTTGAAAAATCATGTGGCACACGCCCTGAGTATTTCGAAGAATGTTCGGTAACTAGCCCCACTATAGGGACCATGTAGATGCAAACACATGCAATCATGCTCTTGGAACCTATCTCTATTCTCTAGGGGTGACCTCCAGTCTCGGACAAATTGGATGTGTAGTACTTCCCTACACACGACCCACACGTGCAAGTGTGAATCTCCAGGGGGCTCGCACACCCACTGGACCCTCTTTGGTCAAGCTAATCTGTAGCGACGTCCAAAGGTCAGCAAAACCCCATAGTGTCATGGTCCACATGAACATCATCATCATCATCATACAATGCGCGTCTCCACTCATCGTCTTTAGGGAAGTATCCCTAAGCTTATAAACATACAATATGCATGACGTCCCTCTAAATTCTATCTTATCGTCTTTTCTGACACAACCCCCTAATATCATCTTTTTGTTACATTAAGTAACACATGCTTGTTGGATTAATATCATTTTCATGCTCTCAAGGTTGTGTCTTATGTTGGTCTATCGACATGATGCAATATGACACTCATTATCATATAGCATGCTTAATATGGAAAATATCAACATATTAACACAAACGTCATGGAATCATCATACTCATCATATTGCCATAGAGTGCTTTAAGCATATCAAGTATGTCATACATCAAACTATATATATCGTGCACATCATCCAGCATCATAACTCATACATCATCATATACTCGTACATCATCATATATTAGTATACAACATCATACAATACAACTCATACATCATCAGAACTCATACATCATCATATATTAATATACGACATCATACAATACAACTCATACACCATCACATACTAATATATGACATCATATGATACAGCTCATACATCATCATAACTCATACAATTTCTAGCCTATCCTACATTTTATCATAACTCATACCATCAAAACTACATTTTATCACTCAATTTGAAAGAGAGAGAGAGAGAGAGAGTACCATTGTTCGTTCGAAGATTGAGCAAGAAGAGACGCAGGATTCTGGAGGTGGACACCCAAATACTCAATTTTTTGCTTTCGAATTTTTTGTTTTTGAAACCATTAGTTAGAAAACAATTAACATAGATACTCGTCTTTTTCATATGGATACAGATACTCAAAACCGTATAAAAATCTTACAAAAAGAACGGACGAAGAAATATCATTTTTAATTATTGGGAACTTTCTCAACTCTTATTAGTATGATGTAGACAAACAATTTTAGGTTTTTCATTAAAAAATATTTTAGTTTAAAATTATTAACCAAATTTTTAAAAGTTATAAAATAATTTTAAAATAAAGTATTATATTAAAATTTTAAGATACAAATTACGCCCATAAAAGTACTAGAAAGGCCTACTCAATGGGTGTAGACCATCCAAAGTATACCAATGGAAGGATAGAACACTGGTTTGTAGAGTCTATCTTGAATCTTTCTAAAGGCTTAAAAAAAGTGCTTTTACTTTTAAACACTTGGAATTCAAACAAACTCTTACCTTGCATCGCGACACATCTGAAAATTACCACTTAAATTATTACTCAATGAAGTTCTTCAGTTTTATTCCAACAATTTCCATGAAACAATCGATGTGAATCACTCAAATATACTGAAAATTGAATGACCTGAAAATTGAATGACAGAGAGCAAGAGACAGTAAAAAAGTAATAACACCACAACACACCTAATCTGCTGCAAGAGCTAGCTACCAGACAAGGACATTTGATGGTAACTTCGGATGGAGAAGAGAAGCAAAACATTTGAAATAAGAGGCTCACTTTTTTCACATTAGTTGAGTTAATTGCAGATAAAGCAACCCCCGCCTTGCAGTAGTTGCAGCTTAATAGAAGCCATCTGCAGAAAAAGAGACATTTTGAGTGTTAATACTCATAATTGAATTACACAGACAAGAGAACAACCAACATATATATCTCAAATCTGAAGTTAACAGAGGAATCCCGTGTTCAACATGAACGAGCATTTCTCTGCAGAACAGCTCAACAGAAGGTGTTCTTCAAATCAGACTTGAAAAGAAAACAAAAAAAATATATGAAAAACATCATCATAATCATACTCATCATATTCCACAAAGTGCATCAAACATATCAAGTACGGCATTCATCAAAAAAATATATATATACTGAGCACATCATCAGGTATCATAACTCACACATCATCATAACTCATATACCGCATCGTACGACATAGTTCATACAACATCGTAACTCATACAATTTTTTAGCCTATCCTATAGTAAGGCTACTTACCTGATTAGCTTATACGGTTGTCACCCATTTATCTTTAACGAAAGTTTGATTTTTCCCTTTGTATCCAAGCCAACCTATAAGAATCCATGGCATCAATTTCATGTTAAATTCTCTAACTCTTACAATGGTTCATGCGCTAAACTTCATGCGAGCATTAAAGACTTTGCATAGATGAAGTCTTGGAACGTTATAATATGCCTCTAAATAGATATACACATATTATATATATATTCTATTTATATTAAGATTTCATTATATATATTCTATTTATATTAAGATTTCATTTTCTATTTTTTATTTCGATTGACTTCTCTCTTGTCTTTTGATATTCTTTCTTTACTCTGCTTTTTCTGTCAATTTTTTGTTCAAGACATATTCTTAGACAAATTTTTTAATCGATTCTTACTTAATTATATTGTTGGTCGATTCGGATCCATTCTTATTCCCTACTCTTCCCTTTTATTTTTCTCTTCCTCTGTATTTTTTTCTTTTGATTTTCTATTCTGCCCTCCTCTGTATTTTCTCTTTTAGTTCTTCCCTGCCTTTTTCTATTTTTTTCTTCTGTATGCCTTCTCTACATTTTTTTTCTTTTACTTCTCTCTATTTTTCTTTTTTCTCTGTATTTTCTCTTTTACTTCTTTACTGCTGTCTGTATTTTCTCTTTTACTTCTTTACTGCTCTCTGTATTTTCTCTTTTACTTCTTCCCTGCTCTCTGTATTTCTTTATTTTTTTTTTCTTTTCCCTGCATTTCTACTTCTCTCTCTTCCCTTTTGATTTTGTTGGCCTCCTATCTATATATATATATATATACATATATTTTTTTTTTTTTGTCTTTTCTTTTGATTTTTTTAACAGTATTTTGGCCTCTCTACCGTCCTCTCATATTTTTTTTTGTATTCTAATTAATTCTTCTTTCCAAATCTTTCCTTTATCATATATGTATTTTTTTTTTTCTTCCTTTAATTTTGTTAAAATCTAAAATTCACAGATAAATTTTTATTCCAAATCTTTCCTTTCTTCTTTCCTCTTTCCTTTCTTATTTACCTGTTAATTTTTTGTTCGGATTTTCTCTTTTACTCTCTATTTTGTATTTATTTTTCTATCTGTTCTGTATTTTCTTTTATTTTATTGACAAATACTTGTCTCATCTATTCTAGTTATTCTCTATGACCTACTCATCTGTTCTAGTTATTCTCTATGACCTAACGTCATAACCAAAAATCTAAATATCTCGTCAAGAGAATCAAGGATCTAATTCTGAATAATTAGACAAAGGAAAAGAAAATCTGTTCTAGTTATTTTTGTATGACCTAATATCATAACTAAAAATCTAAATAACTGGGCAAGAGAACCTGGGATCTAATTCTGAATAATTAGACAAACAAAAAGGAAATCTGATCTGGATAAATGAAAAAGATGACTTACCGTAATAACAACAAGATCTTTCTCCAAATTAAATCTCCAACTCTCCTTGGAAATCTGGTTGTTTGTATTTTTTTTCTTCATTATTCTGATTTGGGATATTGACTGATGAGTTGGTTGAGGAGAGATAATTGGGAGAGGAAGGAGTTAGCTGAGGAGAGATAGTTGGGAGAGAAAGGAGGGGTCAGTGGAGAGTAATTTAGGGATAATTATTATATTAATTATTTTAATTATTATTTTTTTTTGGGTCGTTACAATATTGATATGTGTGAATTGTCTATGGATCGATATGCTTCCTATATGTTATGTAATGTTATAATATGTGGATTGTATCATAATAATTATGGTACGATATGCTCTAGGAGATATTTGAGATAGGATACGAGAAGGATGCACAAAACGAAATGTAACAATAGGAATAAGATACGTTCATGAAACATTGGAGTTAGGTTACATACCAGAGTGCTATGGATAGGAGAGATTGATGAAAGAATACGGTTAGGTTATGGGTATAAAGGGATAGGTTTGTGATAGATTGATGGAACGATAGCATTAGAGTACATTCTTGTGACGATATGACTAAGGTACGTCACGTAATGATATGTCTGTGATAGGTATAAGACGTTAAGGCTATGGTAAGTTAGAGAACGATATGACTATGAAGTGTTTATGTTATTGACTTGATTATGATATGATACATTGTATGCTAGATTATGATGCTTAAGTACGAAATCATGTGAACGTGAATGTATGTTATTTATGCTGCTTAGTTGATGTGATATGAATGCATGTGACGATGTGTGGCCCTTGTACGATTATGGCTTGTTGTATGAGTATTGAAATGTAACTGAATGAATTGTATAACATGAAATACAGTAAATTGCATGATACATAACCCCGCTAGGAATATGTATGATATGTAATGAAATGAGAATGAGAATGACATGTAAGCATGAAAACGTGACACGGGGTTATGTTCATTAAATGATGACTGTAGGACTAATGGGATGTTACAGCCAAAAAAAATAAATAAAAATTATTATTGTGTAAAAAAAAAAATAATAATAATAAATTAATAAATAAGTAAATAAAAATTATTATTCCCTCATCTCACTTTCCCCAACAACCTCTCCCATCACGAGGGTAGGGACGTGTACATCCAAATGGCAGGACAACGATCTTTATGCCCTGCATAGCGCTGCCGTGACGGTTTTAGTTTTAACGGGTCCTTGTGGGCCCCCAGAGTATGCCCACCGGCTAGGGATAGTGGCCCAGCGGTGTGCGAACTAGCTGGTGAGCCCATACTTGCACATATGGGCTGCGTGTATAGTATATGGTACACGTCCACGATTACCTGTTAGGATTACACCATAGGGAAAATGAAACGAAACGAAACGAAACGAAATGAAATGAAATGAAACCAAACGAAACCAAACCAAACGAAATGAAATGAAAGATAGGTCCCATCATTTCATTGGATGTGATTGTTGCATTTAACCCCAATAGGGGGTGTAACGTTCCACCTTCTGAGGAGAGAGGAGAGAGGAGAGAGGAAAAAAAAAAGGAAAGCCCGCCGAGATTTTCGGCGGGATCCACTCCGGCTCTCGTAAACCCTAGGGGTGGCCGCCTCCCTTAGGGAGAGGGGAGCGCCAGTGGGGTTCGAAGGAAGAGGAAGCCGACGCGCCACCGGAGAACGGGCGAACAACGACGCATCCACCGGCGACAGTAGCCAAGCCTTGCGTTTTGGACCATCGGGACTTTCAGACGGGGAAGACGCAGCGCAGGCGTGGGTCGACCCTCGGCCTTCTGCGAGACGTCTCAGCCAGCGTGCTGCCGCTCGTCGCAATCATTGGTTTCTGCTCCATCGGCGGCTTCGCGAACCTCCGGCTCGGCTAAGTGCGGCTTAGCAGTGGGCTTGGCGGCTCGAGTATACCGATTCCTAAGTTTTCGACCCTTTCGGAGCCATTCCCACCCTCGTTTCAACCATTTGAGGTAAGTATAACTTAATTTTTGACAATAGCTTGTGATAGGAACGTACCTTGGTAGCTAGGCGCGAGGGATAGTTGTGAAGACGCTCTAAGTGTGTCATGTTATCTTATAGGAGGTAGTTAGGCGCGGGAGTTAGCGTTGTGGGCGACTTCGGCCAAGGCCAAGGAGGTAAGTAACCTTACTGTTGGCGTTAGTTATGTATGTATGTTGGTGCGTGCCCTGTGGCCCTTGCATGCACCATATGTTGTTGTATGCTAGGTTAGAGGTGAAATGCTATGCATGCTTTGTTTATGTATGTGATCCTTGCAGTGAATTGCTATGTATGCCATGTTTATGAATATGATGTTGTGACACGTTTTGTCGCCCTGTATGTATGATGAGCTTGATTGACATGTCATGATTGTAATGAGAACCCCACATGCCATGAATGAGATGACTAGTAGGCTAGGGTATGCTTGCCCAATGTGGACCCGGTTATGCTATGTTATGCTTGCCTAATGTGACCCGGTTATGCTATGTAATGCGGCAAGGGGATGGAGCGTCATATATGTAATGCCATGGAGGTAAATCTTAAGAACTTCATGCACACTATGGTTATGTACCTGGGGCACTCCCCCGTTATGCTACTGATGGTATGGATGCGTATATTCGATATTGTGCTCGCCACGATATCATGCAGGCCCTCCTTTGTCCGTGGCGTCCGGTAATGTATGTCATACATACCCGACCAAGCCAAGCCCAGGGAGTTCGCTTGCGAGCTCGCCTGGTGGGCCCACAGTCACGCACGTGGGCCATGTGTGGGAAATTACCATGCATCCACCCCCCCCCCCCCCCCCCCCCGCCCGGACAAAGCAAGGGCCTAAGGCCATGGGAAGGAATGGAAGACAGACCCCTCTCTCAGTTTCGTTCTCCTCACATTGTGCGCCGTGTATGGTTATGATGTGCGACATGTATGGTTATGATGCGCTACATGTATGGGTATTCTGTCTGACCAGTATGTGTGCTGTGTGCATCCTGTATGTGTATCGTGTGCGATTTGTAGTTGTATTGTGTGTGACTGCTTGTATCCTGGTGTATGAATATATGCTTAAACCCAACAGTGGGGCGACTTATTGGGTATTTTATATAATACTCAAGCCACGTGCTACCAATATTTTCAGGTAAGGGCAAGGCTCCCATGTATGGGTGACGGTGGACGATGCGAAGGGCCATGGAAAATCTGGAGGAGAGTCTGTAGTGTCGTAGGCGCCTGTTGGATTCTTTCGAGTTCCTAGTTTTGCGATTGTTTCCTCTAGTTCTCTGTTGTTTACTTCTAGGCTAGGTTGTCGTAATTATTTTCCTAGGTATGAACTATTTATATTGATGAATGCATTTTCGTTATTGAGACTGTCCCACGTGAACTCGTGACCTGTTGATTTGATGAGTATAAGGTAACGTCGCTAGTTAGGGTAGAGAAAAATTAGGGGCGTTACAAGGGGTCATTTACTGAGTATTTCTTTAAATACTCAAGCCATGTGCTACTACATTTTTCAGGTTAAGGCAAGGCATTCCTGTACGGCGACGACATCGCAACTCAAGATCATGGCACATGCATAGGATAGTGGCATTTATTTTCTTAGACTTATGATAGAATATGATGTTTTAAACTTAAACGCTTATTTATTTTATTTCGAGTCCTTGCATTCCTGTACGGCGACGACATCGCAACTCAAGATCATGGCACATGCATAGGATAGTGGCATTTATTTTCTTAGACTTATGATAGAATAGGATGTTTTAAACTTAAACGCTTATTTATTTTATTTCGAGTCCTTGCATTCCTGTACGGCGACGACATCGCAACTCAAGATCATGGCACATGCATAGGATAGTGGCATTTATTTTCTTAGACTTATGATAGAATAGGATGTTTTAAACTTAAACGCTTATTTATTTTATTTCGAGTCTTTTATTGTGTCGTTTTAAAGATGTTTTCGAAACACGTAAGTCCATATGACTGTGTTTTAAGTTAAAGGTTATGTTTTATGGAATTTAAATGAAGTCTTCCGCATTTAATGTTTATGGTATGTATACAGTAGCGACCTTAAATTAAGTAGAAAATTTCGGGTTACATCATTTCTAAGGATATATTTATTGGAGTTGGTAGAGCTATAATGCAAGGAAATGTCTTGATCTCCTACTGTCAATATGCAATTATGATCAACACATTGATCACTAAGCCAACTCTATTCCTCATATTTATTGCTAAAATTGCACCAAAACAGTGTGGTTTGCAAAAGGTTTTCGTTAAAGCTTCAATTGTAATTGCCTCCGGCATTGATATCATGTTCGCTCAAATAGTTACCTTTCGACTTGCAATGAACCACTAGAGTTGAATCCGCTATCTAAATCAAAATAGTCACTTACCAATTGGACGGTACAAGTTGCATCTTGGATGCTGTTAAACATGACTTAATCGTATTTTTTGGTTTCAAATCAATCAATATGATTAAACAACATATGTTTAGATACTTCATTTTTTTTTTCTTTGGAGGTTTCTCACTCTCTCGACACTATTTGTTCTTATTTTGTCTTATTCATATATATATATATAGCCAAATTGAATACTTATACTATAGTGTCAATCCAAAGAGTGGTGTAAATTTATTTTATTTAAAGGTCTTTATGATGGAAATTTTGAAAATTGTAAACTGCTCATTCAATGAGTTTTTAAACGCCTTTATGACTATCCTCTATTTATTGATGGAAATTTCAAAATTGTAAACTAAATTAAATAATAAGAACCAAATGTAATGTCACCTTAATGTTCTTACCTTGTTTGTTTAAATGTATACATATTATGTTTAGTGGGACCGTTACTTATGCATTATTAATTTGAATCTAAGATATGATATGACATTTAGATGAAATTATGTTGTACCAACTTCTAAAGTTTGAATGACCAATTTTCCAAACCAAGAATTTAATAAACTTTCTCCTAAGAATGATCAGTTGCCCCATCGAAAATAACACTAGTAAGCTTGGCGTAGATTTGCTCATGTCTGCTGGCATCACCATAAAGTTTCTATCGACCATCCATGATAGTGTCTCGAAGTCAGGCTATCCTATGCGAACTAATTAGTTTGAATACATTATAATTTTAAAATTTTGAAAATCAAATTTGATTAGAAATGAACCTTTAACCTCAGAAAAGATAAGGAGCATTTTTTTTCATAAAATTATTTATTGAAATTAAATGAAAGTCAGAGTTTATCATTTCCATTGATACATTAACTCGAAGGCATTGCGAGATCCAAAATACAAGTAAATACCTTGGTCTCGACATGCCCAAGTGCAGGTATGATGAACACATTGAAAATTAAGCCAATTCCATTTGGCTGTCCAAAAAACATTCCCACTAACTTGTCCATGTTTGCTGCTAAAATGACACCAAAACAGCGTAGAAATCCAAAAATTTTCTCTAAAGCTCCAGTTGTAATTATCTCCGGTGTGCAGTACGTGCTCGCCCAGATCGTCATCTTTTGACTTGCAATGAACAGTTAGAATCGAAGTAGTCATCTCATTTAAAATAATCACTTTATATCGGACGAACGGTAATTGTAGCTTAGATTTTGCAAAACAAAACCTCAGCATATTGTTCGATGTCAAAGCTACCAAGACGATTAAACAGAATGTGCTTAGATACTTCATTTTCTTCTCTAAGATTACTCACCTTTTTTTACAAATGTACTTGGATTCTATCACTTATATTATACATACATCTAGCGAAACTGAGGCTCTAAGTAGTTATATTTTAACCACAATTAGTTCAAAGTGTGATGTACATTTTGATTATTACAGAATATCTTCCATAACAGGATGTAAAAGGTAGGGTCAGCTAATCTTTCTTAATTTTTTCAGCCCTCGTCAGCCGTTAGTTTTTGTTAGCAACTGATTTTGTATTTTATTAGTTCTTTTACGTAATGTTTAAAGTTTGACCCTTCATTATTTTTGTATATAAAAGTATTAAATTTATGGGTTGTATTTTTTAGAAGTTTAATATGGGTTGTATTTTTTTTAGAAGTTTAATGTAACGACCCTAATATTTTATCTATTTAATCTGAAGTCATTACTATACCTTGAAATACGGAATATACAATAAATGGGCCCTATTCATAAATGCGACTTGAACTCCCCTTTTATTACAAATGAAAAAAAAAACATTATTGAAATAAAGAAAAAGTAACAAAACCCAAAAGGAATGTTTTATTCTACCCTATGGTTTATTATACAAATACATTTCAACCTATACTAACCTATACTAATGATGCAAACCTAGACACGAAATGGAAAAAAACAAACAACTACCCTAGACGTGTGCCATGGTCCCGAGGTGTACGATGCCGCCGTCGTTGTCACATGAGTGTCTTGCCCTTATCTACAAAAGTAAAGTAGCACGAGGCTTGAGTATTTCTAGAATACTCAGTAAGTGGCCCTATCGGGGTTATGCGACAATCACATACAATGAAATGATGGGACCTATCGTTTCATTTCGTTTAGTTTTTCCTACGATGCAATCCTAACGGGTAATCGTGGACGTGTACCATATACTCTACACACAGCCCATACGTGCGAGTATGGGCTCACCAGCTAGTTCGCACACCGCTGGGCCACTATCCTTATCCGGTGGGCATACTCTAGGAGCCCCTTATGCCGGGACCCATTAAAGCTAGAACCGTCACGGCAGCGCTATGCAAAGTATAACGATCGTTGTCCTGCCATTGGATGTACGCGTCCAAACCCTTGTGATGGGATGGGGGTATCCCCCTAGATGCATGAACACACATAATACATGAGGTCCCCCCTACTTCTACATTTATCATTAATGATCATAACCCCCCTGTCACGTTCCATGCTTCATGTCATTCTCATTTTTCAATTCACATTTTATACATATCCTATCGGGGTTATGATTCCACACAGTTTATCGTGTTTCATGTCATACAATTCATGCTGTTTATATTCACATATTCCATACAAACATGCCATAATCATTCAAGGACCACATATCGTCACATGCATATCATATCACATCAAACTAAGCACATTAAACTAGCATACAATTTAATGACACGTGCAAATCGACGGGCACGTGCCAACATACAGCAAATAACACGTAACCTACGACAGGTGAGCTACTTACCTGGTTAGCTTAAGTCGTTGTCACGTATATATCCTTAATGAAAGGTCGATTCCGTCCTTTGAAATCCAAGTAAATCTATGTGAGCCCATGACAACAGTTTCAAGTTTGAACTCTATAAAATTGTTTCTCTAATTTACATGTTAAAATTATGATATTTGATGTTAAACAAAATTTAATGGAGTTTCATGGGCTCTGGTATTTACTGTTTCATTTTTAAATTCTGTTCAACAAATCTTTCCTTCTCCCTCTTTGTAATTATTTTTCCCTTCTCCCTCCTTGTAATTATTTTTGTAAATAGATTTTCAGTTCCGTAAACATTTTCAATTTTGTAAATAAGATATTTCACTAATTCTATATTCATTTTCATTTGTAAACAGATATTCTTCACCAATTTTTATCAATTCTTTGGTTACTATCTTATCAAATTATGGATCTGCCAACTAAAATTTTATTGATTCTAACCTTATTTCTTGGCTAACAAAAAATCTAATTAATTGAACCTTATTTCCTATAACTTCCAAGGCTAACAAAAAATCTAATTAATTGAACCTTATTTCCTATAACTTCCAAGGCTAACAAAAAAATCTAATTAATTGAATATGAGATCTGATTATTACATGATCTAGTAAAATAAGAAAGAAGATTTGATCCTAAATTGATTTCTTATACCTATAACTATAAAAGAAAAAGGAAATGATCTAGTAAAATAAGAAAGAAGATTTGATCCTAAATTGATTTCTTATACCTATAACTATAAAAGAAAAAGGAAATCTGAGATAGGATTTTACACGTAATAGTAGACCAAAATCTCTTCAGTAGATCTGCATCATATCCTTGAAACACCATTTTACTTTTTCCCAAATCAGACATTTTTTCCTATTTATTTTTGGATGAACTCTGGTGGGGTTGAGGAAGGAGGATGCAATTGGGACGATAAGGTAGTGGGGGAGAAGTGGGGAAATTTTATTTTTATTTTTATTTTTAAGTAATCTTTTTTAGTCATTTAATTATGAATTTTTTTTTTATTATTTTAACGTGTATATTTTTTTAATTATTTTTATTTGTTTATTATTATTATTATTTATTATTTATTATTATTATTATTATTATTACATTACCTATTGTGATGTCCCACATTGGTTGGGGAGGAGAAGAAATCACCCTTTATAAGGGTGTGGAAACCTTCTCCTACCAGACATGTTTTAAATCCCCGAGGGAAAGCCCGAGGTTACATTTAAAATGCAAGATTAAAAAGTTAATTTTTTATATTAATTAAGATAAAATATTGAAAATTTATTAAAAGAAAATTAATAAATAGATTTTTTTTTTTTTCATTTTTATACTTCCTATGGTCATATTTTTTTTAAGGACAAAAATGTATAAGAATGATAAAAAAAAAAAGAGTATATTTTTGGTAGTACGATATCAAGGGAATATATCGAGTGAGAGAAAACGCTATATTTATGGCACAAAATCCATCACATTTTGTAGCATCATATTAGAGGCATGGACATAAGTAGCTTTTGTTGACATTGTATGCATTTCATTGACAAAGGTCTCTATTGACACATTCATGAGAGAGTTTCGATAGAAAGTAACCTCATATGTTATTGTGATTACACTTTAACAATGGAAAGAAAGTACACATTAACACTATTAAGTTAGAAAGGAGAAATTTTGAAGGATGAGAGTTCTTTGTAACCTATGTGCCTTTTAGTGCTCTATGATGCTTTTTATTTCAATAAATATGAAAGAGATGAACATTTGACCTTAAAACAAATAAGAGTGTTTTTATTTATAGCTTTGGATTGACGAGAAAATGCAACTAAAGAATGGATTACATCATTTACAAGATACTTATCGGTGTGGGTGAGAGTATAATTAAAGGAAATACCTTAGCCTCCCCCGGTCCATATGGAGTTATGATCAACACATTGATCACTAAGCCGACTTTGTTGCTCCAGGCAGAAAACAATATTAGTAGCTTGCCCATATTTGCCACTAAAATTACACCAAAACAACGTGGTTTGCATAAGATTTTCTTTAAAGTTCTAGTTGTAATTGTCTCCAGCGTTGATGACATGCTCGCCAAATCGTTATTTTTCGACTTGCAGTGAACCACCAGAGTTGAATCTGCCATCCATTCAAAATGGTCTCTTGCCAATTGGACCGTACAGGTTGCATCTTGGATGGTGACAAATAACTTGCACCTTGGATGCCGCTAAACACGACTTAATCATATTGTTTGGTTCCAAAGCAATCAATGTGATTAAACATAATATGGTAAGAGATTTTATTAGTATACCACATCATCATAACTCATATATCATCATATACTAGTGTAATAGTCCAAAAATAAATAAAGAAATAAAGAATAAAAATAGTTAAAATTATAATAATAAAAAAATTAATTAATTAATTAATTAAAAAATAAAAAAATAAAAAAATAAAAAAAACATTTCCACAGTTCTCTCCACTAACCTCTCTCCCTTCCCACAATTATCTCTCCTCAACCTATCCTTATGCCAGCAAGTAACAGTTACTGCAAAAAAAAGAAACAGAAAATCAACGGTTACTGCAAAAAAAAAAAAAAAAAAAAAAAAAAAAAGAAACAGAAAATCACTAATTTACTTGAGAAAAAAAATGAGAAAGATTGGAAACAGGGATCACTGGAAATTTGGAAGGCATGACAACACAATTAAAAGGAAACAATTAAAAAAAAAAAAAAAAGAAGATGAGGGAATTAAAAACCACAAACTAAATATAGAGGGAGAAAGGTAAACACGGTAAATACAGAGAGGTGAGAGTAGTAAAGCCCAGAATAACTTGAAAAGTTGTATTATACAACAGTATGAAAAATAAGATTTTTAATAAAAATATAATTATAAATATATACCATTTCAGACTTTTAACAATGGACCAATTTAAATTAGAGAAATAATGATGTAGAGTTCAAACCTGAAACTAATGTCATGGGCTCATATAGGTTGACTCGAATTTCAAAGGACGAAATCGAACTTTAATTAAAGATATATTCGTGACGACGACTTAAGCTGGCCAGGTAAGTGACCTTACTATCGGCATGGTTATATTTGATTTTGACACGTGCCCTGTGGTTCGGCACGTGTCATATATATTGATATGTGTGAATTGTCTGTGGATCGATATGCTTCCTATATGTTATGTTATGTTATAATATGTGGTTTGTATGATAATAAGTATGGTACGATGTGCTCAAGGATATGTTTGAGATATTGTACGAGAAGGATGCACAAAACGAAATGTAACGATAGGAGTAAGATACGTTCATGAAACGTTAGAGTTAGGTTACATACCGGAGTGCTATGGATAGGAGAGATTGATGAAAGAATACGGTTAAGTTATGGGTAGAAAGGGATAGGTTTGTGATAGATTGATAGAACGATAGCGTTAGGGTACGTTCTTGTGATGATATGACTAAGGTACGTCACGTAATGATATGTCTGTGATAGGTATAAGAACGTTAAGGCTATGGTAAGTTAGAGAACGATATGACTATGAAGTGTTTACGTTATGACTTGGTTATGATATGATACATTGTATGCTACATTATTGTGCTTACGTACAAAATCATCTGAACGTGAATGTATGTTATTTATGCTTCTTAGTTGATGTGATATGAATGCATGTGACGATGTGTGGCCCTTGTACGATTATGGCTTGTTGTATGAGTATTGAAATGTAACTGAATGAATTGTATGACATAAAATACGGTAAATTGCATGATACATAACCCCGCTAGGAATATGTATGATGTAACAAAATGAGAATGAGAATGACATGTAAGCAAGAAAACGTGACACGGGGTTATGTTCATTAAATGATGACTGTAGGACTAGTGGGATCTCATGCATATTGTGTGATCATGCATTTGGGGGGAGTGATTCGAATCATTCAAGCTCAAGCTCGACATGATCAATCTTGCTTAGGTTGCATGTAGTTTGGGTTGCTTAGGTTTCATTTGGGGGGGAGTGATTCAAGCTCAAGCTCGACATGATCAAGAATGCACTAGTTTAGGTTGCATGTAGAATCATTCAAGCTCGACATGATCAATCTTGCTTGTGGAGTGATTCGAATCTCTCAACCAAGTGTTCTTGCGTTGAGATATTTGATCAACAAGAATCATTCAAGCTAGACATGATCGATCTTGCTTGTGGAGTGATTCGAATCTCAAACAATGTTCTTGCCTTGAGATATTCAATCAACAAGGTAATCCGAATCTTACTCCCCTTGTAGTGATTTCCACATATCATTTTGATACCAAATGATAAGATAAGGAATCAATACAAGGGGAATAAGATTCGGATTACCTTGTCGATCGAATATCTCAAGGCAAGAACACTTGATTGAGATTCGAATCACTCCACAAGCAAGATCGATCATGCCTAGCTTGAATGATTCTTGTTGATCAAATATCTCAAACACTTGTTTGAGATTCGAATCACTCCACAAGCAAGATTTATCATGTCGAGCTTGAATGATTCTACATGCAACCTAAACTACATAGAATTGCAAAGAAACTTAGCCATTGGCTAAAGAAAAGCACAAATGCTTCCTTTACTATATTTTCCAAGTCTACATTACAAATACGGCTTTATATAGCCTCAAAATGAAACTATTAAAGGCATTCCAAAAGTTGTAACATTCATACTTAATGACCATAATTAGCCATTATGTAAATGTAACCTAAAGTAAATAAAATGTCTTAAAATACAATAACTCTAAATTACTCTAAACTGTAACCCACCCAAAATTTGTAACAATCAAACTTCATTCTTCTTCAATGTGGCATGAATTGAAACATATTTTCATAATTTCAACAATGTTTTCTTCAGATCTTCATTGAAGTATATTGTATGATTGATGTCTCTTGGTTTATATCACACATATTATAACATAACATAACATATAGGAAGCATATCGATCCATAGACAATTCACACATATTAATATATATGACACGTGTCAACATCAACATCAAATATAACCATGCCGATAGTAAGGTCACTTACCTGGCTCGCTTAAGTCATTGTCACAAATATATCTTTAATGAAAGTTCGATTCCGTCCTTTGAAATCCGAGTCAACCTATATGAGCTCATGACATCAGTTTCAAGTATGAACTCTATAAAATTATTTCCCTAATTTACATTGGCCATCTTAAAATTCATCTTTTATGTTAGACAAAATTTAAAGAAGCTTCCTGCCCTCTGTAAAAAAATTTTGATCTTTCTCTTAGACAAAATTTAAAGGTTTCCTTTTATTATTAAATACTGTTTAACCAATCTTTCCTCAATCTCACTCCCTCTCTCTCATTTTTTTTTTTTTTTTTTTCATTTTGTAAATGAGTTTTTCAATGGTGTAAAAAGATATTACTGGCAAATTTTAAGTACATGCTAGATCTTTTAGCCACCTAAAATTTTATTGAATCTAACCTTATAACCTTATTTCGTATAATTAAAATGCTAACAACAATCTAATAATTGTATATGGGATCTGATTATTATAGACGGTAAGATATGAAAGAAGATTTGATCCTAAATTAATTTCTTATAACCATAACATAGGAAAAGGAAATCTGAGATAGAATTTTACCATAATTGTAACGACCCTAAATTTCCACATATCTAGAGTCGCCACTAACGTCTCATGCTCATCTCTAATGCAGAATAAAAATCTAAGCATGCTCATCTTTATTAGCGGAAAAATTTAAAACTTCAGAATACATTAAAACATTGAAAAACACTGTCGGACTTACGTGTTTCAAACATTGTGCTGGAGCTCAAAAAGATAAAATAAAACGATTACAAATTAATTAATATAAATGAATGAAATACAAACGCCCTATCCTAACCAAGACTAGGATTTAAATATGCAACTATCTTATGCACGCGCCACAGTCTCTGATCACGATGCCACCGTCAACTGTAAATGGGGGCGCCTTGCCTTTACCTGAAAAAAAAAACAATATGGCACACGGCCTGAGTATTTCTTTGAAATACTCAGTAAGTGACCCCACTATGGGGGCCATGCTAATGCAAACACATGCAATCATGAATAGGGACCTATCTCTAATCATCTTAGGGGTGGCCTCCAGTCTCGGAAAAATTGGATGTGTAGTACTTCCCTACACACGACTCACACGTGCGAATGTGAGTCCCCAGGGCGCTCGCACACCCCCTGGACCCTCTGGTCAAGCTAATCTGTAGCGACGTCCGAAGGTCAGTGGAACCCCATAGTGTCATGCGTCTCATGAACACCCTCATTTATGTGCTTTTGCACCTGTGCGCATTCGCGCTCATCGTAAGGTGCGCGTCCGCAACCATCATCTCTAGGGGAAGTAGCCCTATGCTTATGAACATACAAAATGCATGAGGTCCCTCTAAATCCATCGTAATGTCTCTTCTGACACAACCCTCTAGTCTCATCTCTTTGTTACTCTAGGTAACGCATACTCGTGGATATTTATATTACTATCATTTTCATGCTCATAGGATTGTGTCCTACGTCGATCTAACGACATGATGCAATATGGCACTCATCATCATCTAGGATGCTCAATATGGAAAACATCATCATATTAAGGTAAAAATCATGCAATCATCATGCTCATCATAATGCCACAACGTGCGTCAAACATATCAAGCGTCACTCAACAAAATATGTATATACTGGCACATAACATCAAGCATCATACAATTAATTTAGCCTATCCTATAGTAAGGCCCCTTACTTGGTTGGCCTTGGCCGAAGTACTCCTTAAGTCGCTAAATGTAAGCTCCCGTTCTGTGAGAGCTGCTCCCTACGTCCCTGGGTTTGTTTCCTATCACACCGTCCACCACTTTCCGTTAGTATTTCACAATTAATTTACCTATAATTTAATAAATGTGAAATACGGCTCTGAAACGGCCTCGGATACCTTAATCGGGGCCGAAAACAGATTCGGGAGGGTCGGAACAGTGGAAACCAGGCTGGAAACAGGTGAGTCGAGCCGAACAGCCGCTGGAGCCGCCAGAGCATCGCCGAAGGGAGCCCGAGCCGTTTGCACCGAGCCGAGCCGAGGGACTGCCTGCACTGCTGTGTGACATGTGGCAGTAGCAGAGAAAGCCACGTCGGGCGGCAGTGTCGGGTCGAAGCGCGGGTCGCAGTCCGGTTCGGGTCGTAGGCTGTGGAAGGCTATTGGGCCAAGACTAATCGTTGGGCCTTGGCTTACTGGGCTGGGCCGCAGGAGTTTGGTTTGCAGGCCGGCTCAATTGGACCGTGGGTCTAGTCTGGGTTGGTTCAACTGAACCGTAGCTTCTAGGCCGGTTTGCGGTTTGGGCCGCTGTAGTTGGGCTGGGCCGAAGGCAGAGGCCAAGGGAGGAACGGGCTGGCTCTCCCGGGTTCTGGGTTTGAGTTGACCCGAATCCGTGGATCTCGTCTTCCTTACCCGACTTTGACCGATTTTCTGGCGAGCTTTCTCTCTCCTTCCCGCGGCATTTCCGTTGCCGATTTCGGTCCTCTTCCTTCCTTTTCCTCTTTGTTCTTCATCCTTCTTTTCTTTCTGGGAGTTTTGCAGCCTAAAAGCTCCTAAAAGCCACAGATCTAAGAATCGATTATTTAACCTAATTTTCCGACCTCGGTTACCGACGATGACGCTTACGAAATGACACAAAACGCACCCTGAGATATTGTGCTTTCGTTAGGGATCCCTCTTATGGTGGTAACAGGTCGTTTGGTGTCGGTTTGAGGGTGGTTTGAGGGTTCGTCGGAGAAACTAGACACTCGCCGACGTTTGTCCGAAATCTCTCTCTCTCTCTCTCTCTCTCTCGAAATTTTCTCTCTTTTTCCCCTTTGCAGGTGTTCTGAAGATGCTAGGTGTCGTGGGCTAAGGGTGGCGTGCTGTGGCCGTCGTTTCGCGTGGGTTCCGCGAAACTCGGCGGTCGCCGGAAAACTCGCGGGTTTTCCAGCGACCGAGCTTTTTTTTTTCTTTTCGTTTTCTCGTTTTCCTTTATTTATTTATTATTATTATAAATATATATATTATTATTTTAAATATATATATATATATATATATATATATATATATATATATATATATATAATAATAACTGACAAAAATCTCTAAAATCTGCCATATGTTCAAAGCCATTTTACTTATTCTCAAATCTGACCCTCGTTGTTTTCTGTTTCTTTCTTTTTTGTGTAGGTTTTCTATTTCTTTCTTTTATTTGCAGTTGGCGTATGATGGTAGAGGAGAGATAATTGTGGGAAGGGATGAGAGATTAGTGGAGAGAGGTGGGGGAAATATATATATATTTTTTCTCTAATTTTAATTTTAATTTTAATTAATTAATTAATTATTATTATTATAATATTTCTTTATTTTTGGGCTATTACATTATATCCCTCTAAAAGAAACTTTCGTCCCCGAAAGTGCTTTAATCTTGGAATAACTCGAGTCCCTATTCTAAGAGTTCTTTGTCAAGTCGTCAAGTATCACTAAGTAAAAATTCTTAACAAGTATACCTGATATGAACCAAGAGACATCATTCATACAATATACTTCAATGAAGATGTGAAGAAAATGTTGTTAAAATTATCAAAAGAGGTTGCAATTCATGTCACATTGAAGAGGAATGAAGTTTGATGGTTATAAATTTTGGGTGGGTTACAATTTAGAGTAATTTAGAGTTATTGTATTTTAGGTTACATTTGGCTAATTATGGCCATTAAGTATGAATGTTACAACTTTTGGAATGCCTTTAATAGTTTCATTTTGAGGCTATATAAAGCCATGTATGTTGTATTTGTAAGGTAGACTTGGAAAATATAGCAAAAGAAGCATTTGTGCTCTTCTTTAGCCAATGGCTATTTGCAATTCTATGTAGTTTAGGTTGCATGTAGAATCATTCAAGCTCGACATGATCAATCTTGCTTGTGGAGTGATTCGAATCTCAATCAAGTGTTTGAGATATTTGATCAACGAGAATCATTCAAGCTAGACATGATCGATCTTGCTTGTGAAGTGATTCGAATCTCAATCAAGTGTTCTTGCCTTGAGACAATCGATCAACAAGGTAATCCGAATCTTATTCCCCTTGTATTGATTCCTTATCATATCAATACCCTAATCCATATGAGTCATAAATTTTTATTTGCATGCATAAAACTTTCATCAGCCTATCACTTTGTATTCATAAAATCTTTGATTCCTTATAAGGTTTTTGTCAGATAGTTAGGTATTTAAAATCTTAATTCATACTCAAAAGGGTCTTTTGGTCATTTACCCCCAAATTTTGGTTTAATTCTTCCACATATTCCAATGGCCTTGTAACTTTGTGTAATCCCTTTAAACCATGTCATAAGGCTCCTCATCAAATTTCATGTCATTTAGAGGTCACTTTGGTCATAAACTAGTGGTACGTAATTATAGGGTATTTCAATCATTTTACACCTACATTTGGTTTAGCCCGTTATCATAACCTAATGATCACAAAATTTCGTACATAACTTTATCATGCCATATTGAGTCTTCTTCTAAAATTTCATGGATAACATAGTTCATCTAAGGTTTATGGCTCAGGTACTTCATTGAAATAAATGTTCGCGTGTACAATAAGGTTGACAAACTTACTCAATCTGAATAGTTTCTCACTTTTGTTTTCAATCTACTGGATCAATAGTTTTACTAGTTTCTGCTTTACATTATTCTCCAAATCAAATTCTCTAAACTTAGCTAAAGGTTCACTCATTGACCTTTCTGTCCATACATTCTCAAAATGTAACGACCCGAAATTTTCTACTTAATTTAAGATCTACTGTATACCTACCATAAACATTGAATGCGGAAGACTTCATTTAAATTCCATAAAACATTAACTTTAACTTAAAACACAGCCATGGACTTAAGTGTTTCGAAAACATCTTTAAAACAACACAACAAAAGACTCGAAATAAAATAAATAAGCGTTTAAGTTTAAAACATCCTATTCTATCCTAAGTCTAAGAAAATAAATGCCACTATCCTATGCATGTGCCATGATCTTGAGTTGCGATGTCGTCGTCAGCCGTACAGGAATGCCTTGCCTTAACCTGAAAAATGTAGTAGCACATGACTTGAGTATTTAAAGAAATACTCAGTAAGTGACCCCCCTATTGGGGTTAAATGCAACAATCACATGCAATTAAATGATGGGACCTATCTTTCATTTCGTTTCGTTTCGTTTCATTTCACTTCGTTTTGTTTCGTTTTCTCTACGGTGTAATCCTAACAGGTAATCGTGGACGTGCACCATATACTCTACACGTAGCCCATACGTGCGAGTATGGGCTCACCGGCTAGTTCGCACATCGCTGGGCCACTGTCCCTAGCCGGTGGGCATGCTCTAGGGCCCACCGGGACCCGTTAAAACTAAAACCGTCACGGCAGCGCTATGCAGGGCATAACGATCGTTGTCCTTCCATTTGGATGTACGTGTCCGTACCCTCGTGATGGGATAGGGGTATCCCCCCAAATGCATGATCACACAATATGCATGAGGTCCCACTAGTCCTACAGTCATCAGTTAATGAACATAACGTCATGTCACGTTTTCATGCTTACGTGTCATTCTCATTCTCATTTCGTTACATATCATACATATTCCTAGCAGGGTTATGTATCGTGCAATTTACCGTATTTCATGTCATACAATTCATTCAGTTACATTTCAATACTCATACAACAAGCCATAATCGTACAAGGGCCACACATCGTCACATGCATTCATATCACATCAAGTAAGCAGCATAAATAACATACATTCACGTTCACATAATTTTGTACTTAAGCACCATAATCTAGCATACAATGTATCATATCATAACCAAGTCAATAACGTAAACACTTCATAGTCATATCGTTCTCTAACTTACCATAGCCTTAACGTTCTTATATCTATCACAGACATATCATTACGTGACATACCTTAGTCATATCGTCACAAGAACGTACTCTAATGCTATCGTTCCATCAATCTATCACAAACCTATCCCTTTCTACCCATAACCTAACCGTATTCTTTCATCAATTTCTTCTATCCATAGCACTCCGGTATGTAACCTAACTCCAACGTTTCATGAACGTATCTTACTCCTATCGTTACATTTCGTTTTGTGCATCATTCTCGTATCCTATCTCAAACATCTCCTAGAGCACATCGTACCATAATTATTATCATACAATCCACATATTATAACATAACATAACATATAGGAAGCATATTGATCCACAGACAATTCACACATATCAATATATATGACATGTGCCGAACTACAGGACACGTGTCAACATCAAATATAACCATGTCGATAGTAAGGTCACTTACCTGGATAGCTTAAGTCGTTGTCACGTATATATCCTTACTGAATGTTCGATTCTGTCCTTTGAAATCCAAGTCAACCTATGTGAGCCCATGACATTAGTTTCAGGTTTGAACTCTACAACATTATTTCTCTAATTTACATTGGTCCATTGTTAAAAGTCTGAAATGTTATATATCTATAATTATTTTTTTATTAAAAATCTTATTTTTCATACTGTTGTATAAGAAAGTAGATACCGCTTTATCAAGTTATTCTGTGCTTTACTATTCTCTGTATTTACCCTCTGTGTTTACCTTTTTTCCCTCTATATTTAGTTTGTGGTTTTTAATTCCCTAATCTTCTTTATTTATTTTTTTATCTGTTTCCTTTTAATTCTGTGGTCATGCCTTCCAAATTTAAGTGATCTCTGTTTCCAAATCATTCATCTCAGTGTTTCTTATTCAAAAGTTTTCTTGCCCATTCTATCTTTAATCTATTCATTTGGCTACTGATAAAATTTTTATCTAATATTACTAATCTGACGTGATTGACTAGAATCGTATAAATGATTGACATTTAGTTTCTAACTCAAACCTTGATCATTGTAATAATTCAATGAAGATCTAGTTGTGATTTCTAAAAAAAAATAGGATAAAAGAAAATAAAGATTTAATATGTACCTTGTTGATCAGATCTATCTTCACGTAAATCTCCCGTCAATCTCAATTGGGTAAAGGTCATTCTCATTTTTTTCTCAAAGTAAATCTTACGATTATTGATTTTCTGTTTTTTTTTGCAGTAACTGTTACTTCTGGCATAAGGATAAGTTGAGGAGAGATAATTGTGGGAAGGGATTAGAGGTTAGTGGAGAGAAGTGGGGAAGAATTTTTTTTTTTAATTAATTAATTAATTTTTTTTTATTATTATTATTTTAACTATTTTTATAATTATGTTTATTCGTTAATTTCTTTATTTATCTTTGGGCTATTACACAAAATCTCATTTTTAAATATCCAAACTTAGCATTTTCTTTTGGTACAATTTTTTTTCTCTCTCTCCCTATCATTAAAGAAATACAAAGAAAAATTCGGGGTTAGAAACATTCTCGAGAATTTCTCTTAAGATTTGAACCAATAGCTGATGGTAGAACTAGGATAGATATTTTTTGTTTCCTACTCACACGCACTCATATCTTTGTTTCTTGATCTATCTCTAATTTTAATCTTCCTCCCCAATAAGATATTACGGTGCTGGTGTAGACCGAAATTTCATTACAGTCCAATTCTGACCGGTAATAGATACCGAGGCTTTGCAATATTTGACTGATCACAATTCTATATAGTCCATTTACTATAGGAGTTCCCCGGGAATTCATTAGAGGAATGTTTCCAATTAAAATTGTTCGTTCTCTATATTTTTAATAATTAATGTAACGACCCTAAATTTCCACATACTCAGAGTCGCTACTAACGTCTCATGCTTATCTATAATGCGGAAATATAACTCTTACATGAACATAATTGATAACGAAAATTTCAAAAAAACATTTAAAACAACTTCTTCTTTGAAAAACACAACCATGGTCTTATGTGTTTAAATATGAAATACTGAAATTTAGAGAAAACAAAAACAAATACAAATAATTTAAAACAATGAAATGCAAAACAACCTATTCTAACTTATAGAAACTTAAATATGATTCTACCCTATGCACGTGCCACAGTCTCTGCTCGCGATGCCATCGTCCTCCGTACAAGTGCGCCTTGCCTTTACCTGAAAAATGTTGTGGCACACGGCCTGAGTATTTCAAAGAATACTCAGTAAGTGGCCCCACTATAGGGGGCCATGCAAATGCAAACACATGCAATCATGATTTAGGGACCTATCTCTAATCATCTTAGGGGTGGCCTCCAGTCTCGGACAAATTGGATGTGTAGTACTTCCCTACATACGACTCACACGTGCGAGTGTGAATCCCCAGGGCGCTCGCACACCCCCTAGACCCTCTGGTCAAGCTAATCTGTAGCGACGTCTGGAGGTCAGCGAAACCCCATAGTGTCATCCACCTCATGAATACCCTCATCTGTGTGCTTTCGCACCTGTGCGCATACGCGCTCATCATACAGTGCACGTCCGCACTCATCATCTCTAGGGGAAGTAGCCCTATGCTTATGAACATACAATATGCATGAGGTCCCTCTAAATCCATCATAATGTCTCTTCTGACACAACCCTCTAGTCTCATCTCTTTGTTACTCTAGGTAACACATACTCGTGGATATTTATATTAATATCATTTTCACGCTCTTAGGGTTGTGTCCTATGTCGATCTAACGACATGATGCAATATGACACTCATCATCATATAGCATGCTCAATATGGAAAACATCATCATATTAAGGTAAACGTCACGCAATCATCATACTCATCATATTGCCATAAAGTGCATCAAACATATCAAGTACGACATTCATCAAATATATATATACTGAGCACATCATCAGGTATCATAACTCACACATCATCATAAGTCATACATCATCATAATTCATATACCGCATCATACGACATAGTTCATACAACATCGTAACTCATACAATTTTTAGTCTATCCTATAGTAAGGCCACTTATCTGGTTGGCCTTAGCCGAAGTACTCCCTAATTTAATTGACGTAAGCTCTCGTTCCTCGAGAGTTGCTCTAAAGGTTGCTGGAGTTCGCTTCATATCCCACCGTTCGTCACCTTTTGTTAGTATTTCACATTTTAATTAATAATCCAACTAACAATGTGAAATACGGCTTTAAAACGGTCTTAGTAAAATCGAATTCCAAGTTTTCATTGTTTCTAAATTTTCTAAAACTCAAATTGAAAATATGTCAATATTATTTCATGCTGCTTTGAATCATTCAATCCAATTATGGTCAGTTATAATATTATATTCTCTAGATACAAACAATAATAATTTTTCACATTTTCCATTTTATTTTTTGTACCTCTTTGTTCTCTTCTCTCTGTATTTTTTTTTTTCTTCCTACAAATGATTATGCAATTATAAAACAATTTCAATGCATTCTGTTCTCCTCCCTTTCCTAATATGACTATCCAATTAACAGAAAGCCATTTTCAATCTATTCTGTTTTCTTTCTCTCCCAAATGACTATTAAATTCATTTACAATCCATTCTAATTTCCTTCATAAAACTGACTATGCATCAATGATTTTTTCTCTTTCCTAAAGATGATGATTCATGCCATTGACAAAACCATTTTTCAATCAATTTTGATTTTCAATATGAGATCCAAAAATCTAAATAATTGAAAAAAAGAGAGATCTAAAATAACTTTTTGCAAAAATAAAAGAAGAGATCTAACTTACCCATAAATTTTCTATCTCTTCCCTTCCTCTCAGATCTTAGTGAAGCCATTCCTTCCCCATGGCCATGGGAGAGGGTCCATATTTTATTTTTTTTTTCTTTTCTTTTTTTAATAATTATTATTATTATTATTATTTCGGGTCGTTACAATTAAAAAGAAAGAATTGTTTTCCTTTACTCATTATTGTTTGTGTCCACTTGATTTGGTTCATCATTAATGTCTCATCTTTGTAGCTGAATTCCATATACAAATTTGCCTATTTTCCCATACAAAATCAAGAAATTTGTAATATTTATTCTCTTTTGGCTACCTACCCCAATTCTACTAATTTTTTTGGAGTCAAAATCATGACATGAAACTGGTTAAGAACTCCACCCTGTCCCAATGCAAATAGAATGCACTAGTAAATCACATCAAAATCATGACATGAAACTGGTTAAGAACTCCACCCTGTCCCAATGCAAATAGAATGCACTAGTAAATCACATGGATCTATGAACAACTTCTTGTATTTGATTTGTGGTCAAGTTAGAGTTTTAGGATTTGGTAACTTTCATAGGAAACATTGTCAAATAGGCTTTTCTCTTTAGTCCAAAACTAATGTTCCTATAACCATAATGGAAAGACATCACGTCCCTTTCAATGCTTTTGTAATATCAAGAATGGGCTTAACAAAATTCTCTTCTAAAAATTGGTATTATATAAGCATGTGGATATCCTCAGATACCATATGTAATAGTCCAAAAATAAATAAAGAAATAAACGAATAAAAATAATTATAAAAATAGTTAAAATTATAATAATAAAAAAAATTAATTAATTAATTAAAAAAAAAAAAAAAAAAAACCTTTCCCCACCTCTCACCCTCTCATCCCTTCCCACACCACAATTATCTCTCCTCAACCTATCCTTATGCCAACAAGTAACAGTTACAGCAACAAATAAACAGAAAATCAATAATCGTAACATTTACTTGAGAAAAAAAATGAGAATGACCTTTAGATTCACTGGAGATTTAAGATAGATCTGATCAACAAGGAATATATTAAATCTTTATTTTTTTTTATCCTATTTTTTAGAAATCACAACTAGATCTTCATTGAATTATTACAATGATCTGAGTTAGAAACTAAATATCAATGATTCTAGCCAATCACGTCAGATTAGTAATGTTAGATTAAATTTTTATTAGTAGCTAACTGAATAGATTAAAAATAGAATGGCCCAGAAAAAACACTGAGATAAGGAAAAATTTGGAAACAAGGATCACTAGAAATTTGGAAGGCATGACAACAGAATTAAAAGGAAATAGATAAAAAAAAAAAAAAAAAAAAAAAAGAGAAGATTAGGGAATTAAAAACTACAAACTAAATATAGAGGAAAAAAAGGTAAACACAGAGGGTAAATACATAGAGTTTACAAACAGTAGTAAAGCCCAGAATAACTTAAAAAGCTGTATCTATTTTCTTATACAACAGTATGAAAAATAAGATTTTTAATAAAAATATAATTATAGATATATAAGATTTCAGACTTTTAACAATAGACCAATGTAAATTAGAGAAATAATGTTGTAGAGTTCAAACCTGAAACTAATGTCATGGGCTTATATAGGTTGACTCGGATTTCAAAGGACGGAATCGAACTTTAATTAAAGATATATTCGTGACAACGACTTAAGTTGGCCAGGTAAGTGACCTTACTATCGGCATAGTTATATTTGATGTTGACACGTGCCCTGTGGTTCGACACGTGTCATATATATCTGTAACGACCCTTAATTTCCACATACTCAGAGTCGCTACTAACATCTCATGCTCATCTATAATGCGGAAATATAACTCTTACATGAACATAATTGATAACGTAAATTTCAAAAAATGTTTAAGACAACTTCTTCTCTGGAAAACAAGCTATTCTAACTTGCTAGAAATTTAAAAATGAGTCTACCCTATGCACGTGCCACGGTCTCTGCTCGCGATGCTGCCGTCCTCCGTACAAGTGCGCCTTGCTTTTACCTGAAAAATGATGTGGCACACGGCCTGAGTATTTCAAAGAATACTTAGTAAGTGGCCCCACTATAAGGAGCCATGTAAATGCAAACACATGCAATCATGATTTAGGGACCTATCTCTAATCATCTTAGGGGTGGCCTCCAGTCTCGGACAAATTGGATGTGTAGTACTTCCCTACACACGACTCACTTGTGCGAGTGTGAATCCCCAGGGTGCTCGCACACCCCCTAAACCCTCTGGTCAAGCTAATCTGTAGCGACGTCCAGAGGTCAGCGAAACCCCATAGTGTCATGCACCTCATGAACACCCTCATCTGTGTGCTTTCGCACCTGTGTGCATACACGCTCATCATATGGTGCGCGTCCGCACTCATCATCTCTAGGGGAAGTAGCCCTATGCTTATGAACATACAATATGCATGAGATCCCTCTAAATCCATCATAATGTCTCTTCTGACACAACCCTCTAGTCTCATCTCTTTGTTACTCTAGGTAACACATACTCGTGGATATTTATATTAATATCATTTTCACGCTCTTAGGGTTGTGTCCTATGTCGATCTAACGACATGATGCAATATGGCACTCATCATCATATAGCATGCTCAATATGGAAAATATGATCATATTAAGGTAAACGTCACGCAATCATCATACTCATCATACTCATCATATTGCCACAAAGTGCATCAACATATCAAGTACGACATACATAAAATATATATATACTGAGCACATCATTAGGTATCATAACCCACACATCATCGTAAGTCATACATCATCATAACTCATATACCGCATCGTACAACATAGTTCATACAACATCGTAACTCATACAATTTTTAGCCTATCCTATAGTAAGGCCACTTACCTGATTAGCTTATACGGTTGTCACCAATTTATCTTTAACGAAAGTTAGATTTTTCCCTTTGTATCCAAACCAACCTATAAGAATCCATGGCATCAATTTCATGTTAAATTCTTTAAGTCTTACCATGGTTCATGTGCTAAACTTCATGCGAGCATTAAAGACTTTGCATAGATAAAGTCTTAGGAACGTTATAATATACCTCTAAATAGATATACACATATTATATATATATATATTATATTTATAATAAGATTTCATTTTCTATTTTTTATTTCGATTGACTTCTCCCTTGTCTTTTGATATTCTTTCTTTATTCTGCTTTTTCTCTCAATTTTTTGTTCAAAACATATTCTTGACCCATTTTTAATCGCTTACTTAATCATATTGTTGGTCAATTCAGATCCATTCTTACTCCCAACTCTTCCCTTTTATTTTTCTCTTCCTCTCTAATTTTTCTTTTGATTTTCTACTTCTCTTTATTTTCTCTTTTAGTTGTTCCCTGCCTTTTCTAACTCTTCCCTTTTATTTTTCTCTTCCTCTCTAATTTTTCTTTTGATTTTCTACTTCTCTTTATTTTCTCTTTTAGTTGTTCCCTGCCTTTTCTATTTTTTTTCCTCGTATGCCTTTTTATTTTCTCTTTTAGTTGTTCCCTGCCTTTTCTATTTTTTTTCCTCGTATGCCTTCTCTGTATTTTTTCTTTTACTTCTCTCTATTTTTTTTCTCTGTGTGCTTCTCTGTATTTTCTCTTTTACTATATATATATATATATATATATTTATTGTTTTTTCTTTTGATTTTGTTAACAGTATTTTGGCCTCTCTACCGTCCTCTCATATTTTTTTTTGTATTCTAATTAATTCTTCTTTCCAAATCTTTCCTTTATCTTATATGTATTTTATTTTATTTTTCTTCCTTTAATTTTGTTAAAATGTAAAATTCACAAATAAATTTTCATTCCAAATCTTTCCTTTCTTCTCTCCTCTTTCCTTTCTTATTTCCCTGTTAATTTTTTGTTCCCATTCTTCTCTTTTACTCCCTATTTTGTATTTATTTTTCTATTTGTTCTGTATTTTTTTTATTCTATTGACAAATATTTGCCTCATCTGTTCTAGTTATTCTTTATGACCTAACGGCATAACCAAAAATCTAAATATCTCGAAAAGAGAATCAGGGATCTAATTCTGAATAATTAGACAAAGGAAAAGAAAATCTGTTCTAGTTATTTTTCTATGACCTAACATCATAACAAAAAATCTAAATAACTGGGCAACAGAACCATGGATCTAATTCTGAATAATTAGACAAACTAAAAGGAAATCTGGATAAATGAAAAAGAGATCAGAGATCTGAAACATGACTTACCTATAACAACAAGATCTTTCTCCAAATTAAATCTCCAGCTCTCCTTAGAAATCTGGTTGTTTGTATTTTTTTTCTTCATTATAGGAACCACAGATGATAGAGTATTCTAATTTGGGATATTGACTGATGAGTTGGTTGAGGAGAGATAGTTGGGAGAGAAAGGAGGGGTCAGTGGAGAGTAATTTAGGGAAAATTATTATTTTAATTATTTTTTTTGGGTCGTTACAATATTGATATTGATATGTGTGAATTGTCTGTGGATCGATATGTTTCCTATATGTTATGTTATAATATGTGGATTGTATGATAATAATTATGGTACGATGTGCTCTAGGAGATGTTTGAGATAGGAAACGAGAAGGATGCACAAAACGAAATGTAATGATAGGAGTAAGATACGTTCATGAAACATTTGAGTTAGGTTACATACCGGAGTGCTATGGATAAGAGAGATTGATGAAAGAATACGGTTAGGTTATGGGTAGAAACGACCCTAAATTTCCACATACTTAGAGTCGCTACTAACGTCTTATGCTCATCTATAATGCGGAAATATAACTCTTACATGAACATAGTTGATAACGTAAACTTCAAAAAAAACGTTTAAAACAACTTCTTCTCTAGAAAACACAGCCATGGTCTTACGTGTTTAAATATGAAATACTGAAATTTAGAGAAAACAAAAACAAATACAAAATACTTTAAAACAATGAAATGCAAAACAACCTATTCTAACTTAAAGACTAGAAATTTAAATATGAATCTATCCTATGCACACGTGTCACAGTCTCTGCTCGCGATGTCACTGTCCTCCGTACAAGTGCGCCTTGCCTTTACCTGAAAAATGATGTGGCACACGGCCTGAGTATTTCAAAGAATACTCAGTAAGTGGCCCCACTATAGGGGGCCATGCAAATGCAAACACATGCAATCATGATTTAGGGACCTATCTCTAATCATCTTAGGGGTGGCCTCCAATCTCGGACAAATTGGATGTGTAGTACTTCCCTACACACGACTCACACGTGCGAGTGTGAGTCCCCGGGTCACTCGCACACCCCCTGGACCCTCTGGTCAAGCTAATTTGTAGTGACGTCCGGAGGTCAGCGGAACCCCATAGTGTTATGCGCCTCATGAACACCCTCATCTGTGTGCTTTCGCACCTGTGCGCATTCGCGCTCATCATAAGGTGCGCGTCCGCACTCATCATCTCTAGGGGAAGTAGCCCTATGCTTATGAACATACAAAATGCATGAGGTCCCTCTAAATCCATCGTAATGTCTCTTCTGACACAACCCTCTAGTCTCATCTCTTTGTTACTCTAGGTAACGCATACTCGTGGATATTTATATAAATATCATTTTCATGCTCTTAGGGTTGTGTCCTACGTCGATCTAACGACATGATGCAATATGGCACTCATCATCATCTAGCATGCTCAATATGGAAAACATCATCGTATTAAGGTAAAAATCATGCAATCATCATGCTCATCATAATGCCACAACGTGCGTCAAACATATCAAGCGTCACTCAACAAAATATGTATATACTGCACATATCATCAAGCATCATAATCCACACATCATCATAACTCATACAATTATTTAGCCTATCCTATAGTAAGGCCACTTACCTGGTTAGCTTATACGGGTGTCACCAATTTATCCTTAATGAAAGTTCGATTTTTCCCTTTGCATCCAAGCCAACCTATATGAATCCATGGCATCAATTTCAGGTTCAATTCTCTAACTCTTACAATGGTTCATGTGCTAAACTTCATGCGAGCATTAAAGACTTTGCATGGATAAAGTCTTGGTACGTTATAATCGATTCTTACTCCAACTCTTCCTTTCTATTTTTCTCTCTCTGTATTTTTTTCTTTTGATTTTGTATTTTGGCTTCTCTGTATTTTCTCTGTATTTTCACTGTATTTTCTCTTTTATTTCTATCCTGCTCTCCTTATTATTTTTTTTTTCCACTGTATGTCTTCTCTGTACTCTTTCTTTTAGTTTTGTCTTTGCATTTCTTCCTATCTCTCTTTCCTTTTGATTTTGTTTTTTTTTTCTCTTCTATGTACTCTCTCCTTTAGTTCTGTCTTTGCATTTCTTCCTGTCTTCCTGTCTCTCTTTCCTTTTGATTTTATTTTTTTTTTCTCGGTCTTCTCTGTACTCTCTCTTTTAGTTTTGTCTCTGCATTTCTTCCTGTCTCTCTTTCCTTTTGATTTTGTTTACCGTATTTGGCCTCCTATCTATATATATATATTTTTTTTTTTTTTTTGTCTCTTCTTGATTTTGTTAACAATATTCTGGCCTCTCTCTAGTCTTCTATCTGTATTTTTCCTGTATTCTAATTAATTTTCTTTCCAAATCTTTCCTTTCTCTGGTTTTCCATTTTTTTTTCTTCCTTTTAATTCTCTTATCATTCAAATTCACAGAAATCATGTATAAATTCTTCTTCCCAAATCCTCTCTGTTCTGTATTTACTTCTTATCTTCCATCTTTTTCTCTATTTTTTTTTTATTCTATTGACAGATATATTATCCTCAGTTATAGTTAATTTTCTATAACCTATTAACCAAAATCTAAATAGATGTACACAGAAAAGAGAGATCTGGTTCTGAATAATTAAACAAAGGAAAAGGAAATCAATAGGATAAATGAAAAAGAGATCTGAAATATGACTTACCAGAAACCAAGATCTCTCTCCAATAATTAAATCTCTGGCTTCCATTGTAAATCTGGTTGTTGGTATTTTTTCTTTTTTTCTTTTTTTTTCTCGGAACCACAGATGAATCCTGTATTCAAAATTTTGACTGATGAGTTGGTTGAAGAGAGATAGTTGGGAGAGGAAGGGGGTTAGTGGGGAGTAGTTTAGGGAAAATATTATTTTAATTATTTAATTATTATTATTATTATTGTTATTATTATTATTATTATTATTCTTTTATTTGGGTCGTTACATTATCTACCCCTAAAAATAACTTTCGTCCTCGAAAGTCTCAAACTCTTGTACTAGCTTGGGATATTTTTCTCTTATTTCGTTCTCACGCTCCCACGTGGCTTCCTCGCTGTGGTGATTCCGCCACTGCACCTTAACGAATGCAATATTCCTATTGCGTAAGGTTTTTACTTCTCTAGCTAAGATTTTAACCAGTTTTTTTTTTTTTTTTTTTTTTTTTTTTTTTTTTTTTACTTGTATCTCAAATCTTCATTGAGTTGGAGTGGTTCCTAGTCTATTTCGTGGATAGGGTCCGTAATGTACTTCCTCAGCATCGACACATGAAATGCATCGTGTACTCCTGAGTGGCTAGAGGTAGGGCTAACTTATACGCTAGTGGACCAACTCGCTCTAGGATCTCGAATGGTCCAATGAATTTAGGACTTAACTTGCCCTTACGTTCGAACCTCAAGACACCTTTCGTAGGTGCCACCTTGAGGAATACTGGGTCCCTATCTCAAACTCTAGGCTTCTACGCATTACATCGGCGTAGCTTTTCTGTCTACTTTGAGCGATACGCATTCTTGCTTGAATTTTCTGGACAGCCTCATTGGTGAGTCGAACCAGCTCGGGTCCTACTAACTCTCTCTCGCCTACTTCGTCCCAGTATAGTGGGGACCTACACCATTTTTTGTATCGGGCCTCAAACGGTGTCATTCCAATAGTTGCTTGGAAGCTGTTATTATACGAGAATTTCATCTGGTGGAGTTTGGAATCCTAACTTCCCTTAAAATCTAGTATGCAAGCGCGTAGCATGTCCTCTAGAATTTGGTTTAAACGCTCCATTTGTCCATCTGTTTGGGGGTTAAAGGCAGTACTAAAGTCGAGGCGGGTACCCAGCGCTTTTTAAAGTCTGAGCTAGAACGCTGACATAAAGCGTGGGTCTCGATCCAACACTATAGACACTAGGACTCCATGTAGTCTTACTATTTCTTTCACATACAGTTGTGCCCATTTGTCAACTGTATATGTAGCTTTCCCAAGTAGGAAGTGTGCCGATTTGGTCAACCTATTGACAACTGCCCAGATCACTGTATATGCTTTGTGCGTTTTGGGTAATCCTACTATGAAATCCATTGCTATGTTTTCCCACTTCCACTCTAGTATGCTTAGGGGCTACAACAACCCCACTGCCTTTTGTTTAGGAACTTTCACTTGTTGACAAACTAAGCACTCGCTCACAAACTCGTTCATATCCCTATTCATGCTCTTCTATCAGAAATGTTGTTTAAAATCTTGGTACATTTTTGTACCTCCTGGGTGCATGGCAAATGGCGAGTTGTGAGCTTCCGTTAGTATCTCCTTCCTTAACTTCTCTGGGACACATAGGCCTCCCTGATACAATAGTCCTTCATCTTAGGTCTTCGAGAATCCATTTACTAGACTCTCAGCTAGCTTTCTTAAGACTTTCTGTAGGTTTGGATCCTCTCGTTCGGAGGTCACCATTCTTTGCCAAAGTGTAGGTTGCACTGTAAGTCGGGCCAGTTGTGCTATGACTCTCTCGGTCGCTACAACTATGTTGGCTCCCTTGAATTTTCTTGGTACCCTTACTTCCCTTGTAATGAGGGCCGAAGAGTGGGCCGCCTTTCTACTCAAAGCGTCTGCGACCACATTTGCTTTTCTAGGGTGATACTGGATATCTACATCGTAGTCCTTCACTAATTCTAACCACCTTCTCTGTCTCATATTTGACTCTTTCTGGGTGAATAAATATTTAAAATCTTGTGATCGGTTAAACTTTGAATTTTCTCTCCATACAGATAGTGTCACCAAATTTCAGCATGAACACTACAGCGGCCAACTCAAGGTCGTTGGTAGGGTAATTATCTTCGTATTATTTTAGTTGACGGGACACGTATGCAACAACTTTACCGTGTTGCATTAACACACATCCTAGTCCATTCTTCAAAGGCGTCACTATAGATTACGTACTCTTCTGAGATCTCGGGTACCGTGAGTACCAGGACGGTTACCAATCTCTCTTTTAGGTTTTGGAAGCTTGCCTCACAAGCATCATTTCATATAAATGGTACCCCTTTTTTCGTTAGCTGTGTCAAAGGAGAGGCTATTCTAGCGAAGTGCTACACGAACCTTCGATAGTATCTCACTAGTCTCAAGAAACTCTGTACTGATGTTGTCGAAGTTGGGCGTTCCTATTTCGTGACCGCTTTGACCTTAGTAGGATCTACGGATACTTCGTCCTTTGTCGCCACGTAACCTAGGAAAGAGACTTATCGTAACCAAAATTCACACTTTGAGAACTTGGTATACAACTTGTTCTCTCATAGGGTGGTTAGGACTTTTTAGAGGTGTTCCTGGAGTTCCAAGTCTGTTTTCGAGTACACTCGGATGTCATCAATGAGCACGATCACAAAAGTGTCTAGACAGTTCTTGAACACTCGGTTCATTAACTCCGTTAACACAGCTGGAGCATTGGTGAGGCTAAATGACATACCACGAACTTATAACGATCATACCTTTCCTAAATGTTGTCTTTGGTGCGTCTTTTTCTTTACTTTTTTATTCTGATATCCTGACCGCAGATCTATCTTAGAAAATATCGTTGCTTCTCTTAGTTGATCGAATAAGTCTTCTATTCTAGACAGAGGGTATTTGTTCTTTATGGTCTCTTATTTAACTCTCTGTAATCGATGCACAAACGCATCAATCCATTTTTCTTCTGAACAAACAACACTGGTGCAACCCAGGGGAATATGCTAGGTCGAATGAACCCTTTATCCTGTAAATCTTGTAATTGCGCCTTGAGTTCTTTCAACTCTGCTAGCGCCATGTGGTAGGGTGCTTTAGAAATAGGCCCAGTTCCCGGCTCGAGTCCGATGATGAAGTCGACCGCTCGGGAAGGGGGTATTCCAAGTAGGTCATCCGGATACACATCTGAAAACTTGTTTACGATTGACACATTTTCTAGGGTCTTTTCTTTTCCTCTTACATCTACGACACATGCTAATATAGTCCAACCGCCTTGTTGGACTAATCTCTTTGCTTTCATCATCGAGACTACCTTTGGGGGTAGCCCCGGTATTTGTGCCTTTAAAATTAAAGCTAGGTCCCACCGATGGTGAGAATATCACCCTTTTTTTTTTTTTTTCCTTTTTGCGACATTCTATAATAGCATGGTTTGCAACTAGTCAATCCATGCCTAGTACTACGTTGAAGTCGGTCATCTTTACCACTATTAGGACTACGCTTAGAGTTTGGTCGGCTACTATTGCTTGATCATTCTTTACTCTATCCTTAGTTACTACGTCTACCCTCTCCAGGGCTGCTTTCCGACCATACATACAATAAGGGTTCTAATTCAAACCCTGTCTTTGATCCCTCTCGAGGTGGGCTCTCTTCAGCCTCACCTCGTCCTCTATCTCTAATAGAAGGTCGTCCCCTTCCTCGTCTTACTCTTTCGCATGGTCTAGGAAGCATGGTTCTAGAAACCAAGATAACATCTCTTAAATCTAAGGCTCATTACCTATGAAATTATGCTATGCATCACATCTACTAAGTTCACATCATGTTGCAAACAAAATCACTCAGCATGCAACACATCACATCATGCTCTTAAATAAATACATGAAATATCACAACAATTTCAGTAACATTAACATAAAAATGCATGCAAGTTTGAAAACGTTTCTCTTTTCTTATCTTGTGCAAGGCATACCTGACGGTGACGGGAAATCGACGTTGGGACCATGGAACGTGCCAAGCCTACATTGTAGGCTAGTCTACAGAATCTAAAACCTAGAGCTCTGATACCAACTGTAACGACCCTAAATTTCCACATACTTAGAGTCGCTACTAACGTCTTATGCTCATCTATAATGCGGAAATATAACTCTTACATGAACATAGTTGATAACGTAAACTTCAAAAAAACGTTTAAAACAACTTCTTCTCTAGAAAACACAGCCATGGTCTTACGTGTTTAAATATGAAATACTGAAATTTAGAGAAAACAAAAACAAATACAAAATACTTTAAAACAATGAAATGCAAAACAACCTATTCTAACTTAAGACTAGAAATTTAAATATGAATCTACCCTATGCACGTGCCACAGTCTCTGCTCGCGATGCCGCTGTCCTCCGTACAAGTGCGCCTTGCCTTTACCTGAAAAATGATGTGGCACACGGCCTGAGTATTTCAAAGAATACTCAGTAAGTGGCCCCACTGTAGGGGGCCATGCAAATGCAAACACATGCAATCATGATTTAGGGACCTATCTCTAATCATCTTAGGGGTGGCCTCCAGTCTCGGACAAATTGGATGTGTAGTACTTCCCTACACACGACTCACACGTGCGAGTGTGAGTCCCCAGGGCACTCGCACACCCCCTAGACCCTCTGGTCAAGCTAATCTGTAGCGACGTCCGGAGGTCAGCGGAACCCCATAGTGTCATGCGCCTCATGAACACCCTCATCTGTGTGCTTTCGCACCTGTGCGCATTCGCGCTCATCATAAGGTGCGCGTCCGCACTCATCATCTCTAGGGGAAGTAGCCCTATGCTTATGAACATACAAAATGCATGAGGTCCCTCTAAATCCATCGTAATGTCTCTTCTGACACAACCCTCTAGTCTCATCTCTTTGTTACTCTAGGTAACGCATACTCGTGGATATTTATATAAATATCATTTTCATGCTCTTAGGGTTGTGTCCTACGTCGATCTAACGACATGATGCAATATGGCACTCATCATCATCTAGCATGCTCAATATGGAAAACATCATCGTATTAAGGTAAAAATCATGCAATCATCATGCTCATCATAATGCCACAACGTGCGTCAAACATATCAAGCGTCACTCAACAAAATATGTATATACTGCACATATCATCAAGCATCATAATCCACACATCATCATAACTCATACAATTATTTAGCCTATCCTATAGTAAGGCCACTTACCTGGTTAGCTTATACTGGTGTCACCAATTTATCCTTAATGAAAGTTCGATTTTTCCCTTTGCATCCAAGCCAACCTATATGAATCCATGGCATCAATTTCATGTTCAATTCTCTAACTCTTACAATGGTTCATGTGCTAAACTTCATGCGAGCATTAAAGACTTTGCATGGATAAAGTCTTGGAACGTTATAATCGATTCTTACTCCAACTCTTCCCTTTTATTTTTCTCTCTCTGTATTTTTTTCTTTTGATTTTGTATTTTGGCTTCTCTGTATTTTCTCCGTATTTTCAGAGTATTTTCTCTTTTATTTCTATCCTGCTCTCCTTATTATTTTTTTTTCCTCTGTATGTCTTCTCTGTACTCTTTCTTTTAGTTCTGTCTTTGCATTTCTTCCTATCTCTCTTTCCTTTTGATTTTTTTTTTCTCCATAGGTCTTCTATGTACTCTCTCTTTTAGTTCTGTCTTTGCATTTCTTCCTGTCTTCCTGTCTCTCTTTCCTTTTGATTTTGTTTTTTTTTCTCGGTCTTCTCTGTACTCTCTCTTTTAGTTTTGTCTCTGCATTTCTTACTGTCTCTTTTTCCTTTTGATTTTGTTTACCGTATTTGGCCTCCTATCTATATATATAATTTTTTTTTTTTTTTTTTTTTGTCTCTTCCTGATTGTGTTAACAATATTCTGGCCTCTCTCCAGTCTGCTATATGTATTTTTCCTGTATTCTAATTAATTTTCTTTCCAAATCTTTCCTTTATCTGGTTTTCCATTTTTTTTCTTCCTTTAATTCTCTTATCATTCAAATTCACAGAAATCACGTATAAATTCTTCTTCCCAAATCCTCTCTGTTATGTATTTACTTCTTATCTTCCATCTTTTTCTCTATTTTTTTTTTATTCTATTGACAGATATATTATCCTCAGTTATATAGTTAATTTTCTATAACCTGTTAACCAAAATCTAAATAGATGTACACAGAAAAGAGATCTGGTTCTGAATAATTAAACAAAGGAAAAGGAAATCGATAGGATAAATGAAAAAGAGATCTGAAATATGACTTACCAGAAACCAAGATCTCTCTCCAATAATTAAATCTCTGGCTTCCATTGTAAATCTGGTTGTTGGTATTTTTTCTTTTTTTCTTTTTTTCTTTTTTTCTTTTTTCGGAACCACCAATGAATCCTGTATTCTGATTTGGGATTTTGACTGATGAGTTGGTTGAAGAGAGATAGTTGGGAGAGGAAGGGGGTTAGTGGGGAGTAGTTTAGGGAAAATATTATTTTAATTATTTAATTATTATTATTATGATTATGATTATTATTATTATTATTATTGTTATTATTATTATTATTATTATTCTTTTATTTGGGTCGTTACAGGGATAGGTTTGTGATAAATTGATAGAATGATAGCGTTAGGGTACGTTCTTGTGACGATATGACTAAGGTACGTCAGGTAATGATATGTCTGTGATAGGTATAAGAACGTTAAAGTTATGGTAAGTTAGAGAACGATATGACTATGAAGTGTTTACGTTATGACTCGGTTATGATATGATACATTGTATGCTAGATCATTGTGCTTAAGTACGTAGTTATGTGAACGTAAATGTATGTTATGTATGCTGCTTAGTTGAGGTGATATGTTATGCATATGACGATGTGTGGCCCTTGAACGATTATGGCTTGTTTGTATGAATATTTGAATGTAACTACATGAATTGTATGACATGAAATACGGTAAATTGCACGAAACATAATCCCGCTAAAAATATGTATGATATGTAACAAAATGAGAATGAGAATGACATGTAAGCATGAAAACGTGACACGGGGTTATGTTCATTAATGATAATTGTAGGACTAGTGGGACCTCATGCATATTGTGTGTTCATGCATTTGGGGGGATACCCCTATCCCATCACGAGGGTACGGAGTACATCCAAAAGGCAGGACAATGATCGTTATGCCCTGCATAGCGCTGCCGTGATGGTTCTAGTTTTAACGGGTCCTGGTAGGCTCCCAGAGCATGCCCACCGGCTAGGGACAGTGGCCCAGCGGTGTGCGAACTAGCTGGTGAGCCCATACTCGCACGTATGGGCTGCGTGTAGAGTATATGGTTCATGTCCACGATTACTTGTTAGGATTACATCGTAGGGAAAACGAAACGAAACGAAACAAAACGAAATGAAATGAAAGATAGGTCCCATCATTTCATTGCATGTGATTGTTGCATTTAACCCTAATAGTGGGGTCACTTACTGAGTATTTCTTTAAATACTCATACTCAAGCCATGTGCTACTACATTTTTCAGGTTAAGGCAAGGCATTCCTGTACGGCTGACGACGGCATCGCAACTCAAGATCATGGCACATGCATAGGATAGTGGCATTTATTTTCTTAGACTTAGGATAGAATAGGATGTTTTAAACTTAAACACTTATTTATTTTATTTCGAGTCTTTTGTTGTGTCGTTTTAAAGATGTTTTTGAAACACGCAAGTCCATTGCTGTGTTTTAAGTTAAAGGTTATGTTTTATGGAATTTGAATGAAGTCTTCCGCATTCAATGTTTATGGTACGTATACAGTAGCGACCTTAAATTAAGTAGAAAATTTCGGGTCGTTACAATATCCTTAATGAAAGTTCGATTCCGTCCTATGAAATCCAAATCAACCTATGTGAGCCAATGACATCAGTTACAAGTTTGAACTCTATAAAAATTAGTTTTCTAATTTACATCCGTCATTGTTAAAAGTCTTGAAGTGTTTATATATATATATATAGTGTGTGTGTGTGTGTTATTTTCTAACTACAAAATTTAATGGAGTTCCTTACCTTATGATATTTCCTATTTTATTTTTATGATATTTCCTGTTTTATTTTTAAATTCCGTTCAAAAAATCTTTCCTCAATCTTCCTTCCTCCTCTCGAACTATTTTCATTCTGTAAATAGATTTTGAGTTTGCGTGTAAACAGATATTTCCTGTTTTATTCATTCTGTAAATAGATTTTGAGTTTGCCTATAAATTTAATTGTTTGACTAAGATCTACCAACTAAAATTTTATTGATTCTAAACTTATTAACTTAAAATGCTAACAAATATCTAATTAATTGGATATGGGATCTGATTATTATTGTAAAATATCAAAAGAATATTTGATCCTAAATTAATTTCTTATAACTATAACTATAGAAAATCTGACATATGTAACAGACGAAAAATCTCTCCGAGTAAATCTGAATATATCTACTTTCTAAAAGCTATTTTACTTTTTATCAAATCTGACATTTTTGTTTATTTTTGGACGAACTGTGATATTGTAGGGTTGAGGAAACAGGATGCAGTTGGGATGAGAGATTAGTGGAGAGATAGTAAATTTTATTTTATTTTTTATTTTTATCTTTAAGTAATCATTTTTTAATTAATTATTTATTTATGAATTATTATTATAATTATTTTGATGTATATATTTTTTTATAATTATTTTTGTTTGTTTATATATATATATATATATTTGGGCTCTTTACAGTTTTGGAGCTCTTAATTAGCAGAAAAATAAGCTTCGAAGGGCACGCTTCATTCCAAGTAACCACACAGAATTAGGAAGTAATACTCGTAGTGTGCGCTTGGTTTTGCATGCATGCTAGAACAAATTACCCCTAGGTGGCTAGATTGATGATCCTCTATACATAGGAAATTAAAAATATATTTGTTGAACTTACTGCCTTAATGAGCGTACTCGATGTTGGTATGCTTGCTGGTCTATCTTATAACTGTTTTTATCTGTTCATACTATATTAACGGACAGGAGAGTTTGTGTATCTGTGCTCCGAGTGTTGATAGATGTTATCGCCCCGTTGAGCTTGTATGATTGTTTGCATTATTAATCATACGTAAACTCCCATTGAATAATTTGTGTATCTGTGCTCCTGTTGTTGATGGATGTTACCGCCCCGTTCAGCTTGTATGATTGTATGCACTGTTAATCATACATAAACTCCTGTTGAATAATTTGTGTATTTGCGCTCCGGGTGTTGATGGATGTTACCGCCCCGTTGAGCTTGTATAATTGTATGCATTGTTAATCATACATAAACTCCTGTTGATATGATTGATAAGTTGTAGTGTTGTGTTATGCCTATGGTGAACTCTTGTAGGGATTGAGTTGGGTTTAGATAGGGGACCCTCCTGATGTTACGGTCTATAGTGTTGTGAACGACGCTTAGAGGGAGAGACCCTTTAACCCTGGACTGTTATGGACTTGGAAGTCTTGATTGAGTGAATCTGGAAGCCAGACCCCTAACTCAATAGTTTTAACTACCCTTGAGATATAGAGAACCACATTAGGACCCTCGAAGTGTAGAGAGATGACCTTGTAGCCGACAGTAGCCGGTATAGCGTTTGATTATGCTCCGCTTTCCTTCCTAGTCCAGTGTGGTACTGTTGAGCTAGGTGAGACGCCAATTAGAGAGATGTTACCATCCCCTTCCTACTCCGGTGTGGTACCGTTGAGCTAGGCGAGACGCCAGTTAGGGAGGTGTTACTCTTCAATTCCTACTCCGGTGTGGTACTGTTGAGCTTGGCGAGAAGTCTGTTAGGGAAGTGTTACTCAGTGGTAGATCGACTACTCGACATGGGGATCCGTCTTATGGTAAGATGTTGATCACGCGGGTGGGTCAAGGTCCCTACATGATGAGTCCGTCCTGTGGAAGGACATTGACCATGCAGTGACTAATTCTAATGGGTTGTACGAGGGGTACATGTAGTTATAAGGGAGCACCTCATCCTCAAATGCTAAATACCGCTTCAAAGGTTCAGTCCTTCCACCCAGAACTATGTACTGAGAGTATTGAGACTCTAGGGTCTAGAGCATAGTTGGTGGTTTTCTCCTAAACTTGGATGCGCTTAAGAGTCTATAAGTAGGTTGCTTACTGAGTATATTTTTATACTCACCCCGTTTTCCCTTTTTTTTTTTTCAGGTACTGATTGAGGTGGGGAGGTGTTCGAGAGCTGCATTGTCACAGAGGGGTGTCGTTCCGGAGCGTCAGTTCCTTGTCGATCTTTGAGGGTCTTTTGTATTTCATTTTATATTTGTAATTTCTTTCGTAATAATTTGAAACAAAATTTTTTTATTTTTATCTTTTACTTTACTGTACTTTTCTTTTCTTTTCTTTTCTTTTTTATTTTTTTTTTTGTTTGTTTTCGATTTTGTCTTTTTAGTCACGATTCGATTTTTCGAAGCCTCGAAAATCGGGTTGTGACAGACGATCTCCGACAACTACACATCATCTTAGGGTAAGTTTTGTGTCTTTTCCTTACGTATTGTCATTGGTAAATGAAGCCGAAATTTTGGTCTCCTATGTTTTCCTAGATCTGTGGTTTTGAGGTGTTTTTAATCCACGAGACTTTGATAAAGAGAAGAGGAGAGGAAAACCGAGACGAATAGGGAGAAAAAGAACTGAAATCGGCATCGGAAACGCACAGAAAGGAGAGAGAAGAAGGTTCGCTCAGAAAGTTGGGTGAAGAAGAAAGGACCCATCTATGACCCGAGGCTCAAGACCCGCGTCTTCGGCCAGCCCAACCTACAGTAGCCGAAAACTCGTGAACGTCAGTCCAACGTGCAACCAACAACTCGCAGCCGCCTCTACAACTCGAACCTCTAGTCCAGCCTGCAAATCTGAGGCCCAAGTTCTGCCTCAACAGCCTAATAATTAACCTGAGGCCCAAACCTATCTCGACCGGTAGCGCAGTCTACAGTGCCTCGACCTGAACCGCGCCTACACCCAACACTGCTGCACTGTCGTGGCCTGCTCTAGTGCTGAACGTGTCACCCTGCGGCAGAAACAGCCCCTCGGCTCGGCTTCCCTCAGCTTCTTTGGTTATTCAGCTCGATTTTCTATTTTCAGCCTAAATTCCACCGTTCTGACCATCCCAGACTTGTTTTCAACCCCGTCAAGGTAATTGAGACTTAATTGTGAAATACTAACGAAAGGTGACGAACGATGTGATAGGAAACGAACCACAACAAAATTTGGAGCAGCTATCAAGGAATAGAAGTTTACGTTGACTAAATTAGGGAGTACTTCGGCTAAGACCAACCAAGTAAGTGGTCTTACTATAGGATAGAATAGAAATTGTATGAGTTACAATTTATGACTATTGAGATGAAGTACGATGATGCATGCGATAATTTTGTTTACAATGTATGAGCTATAGAGTATGATGCCATACACTAGTTATATGATGATGTATGAGCTATGATGATGTGTGAGTTATGAGTTTTGAGCTATGATGCATGATGATTTACATTGTTTATATTTCGATGCATGACGTACTTGTTATGTTTGATGCACTTAATGGCGTTATGATGAGTATGATGATTGCATAACGTTTATCTTAATATGTTGATGTCTTCCATATTAAGCATGCTATATGATGATGAGTGTCATATTGCATCATGTCGATAGATTGACCTAGGACACAACTCTAAAAGAATGAAAATGATATTAAAATAAATATCTAACAAGCAAGTGTTACTTAATGTAACAAAGAGATGAGACTTGAGTTGTGTCAGAAGAGATGATAAGATGAGAACTAGAGAGACCTCATGCATGTTGTATGTACATAAACATAGGGATACTTCCTCTAAGATGATGAGTGCGGACGTGCACAATATGATGAATACGGTTATTATGGGGAGCATGACACCAGGAGTTTCGCTGACCTCCAAACGTCACTACAGATAGTTAGCTTGACCAAAGAGGCTCCAAGGGGTGTGCGACCTGCCTGGAGATCCACACTTGCACATGTGGGTCGTGTGTAGGGAAGTACTACACATCCATAGTAGTCGGGACTGAAGGTCACACCTAGTATGAGATGAGATAGAGATAGGTCTCTAGAGCATATTTGCATGTGATTGCATTTAGCATGACCCCTATAGTGGGTCACTTACCGGGTATTCTTCAAAATACTCAAGCTGTGTGTCATATCATTTTTCATGTAAAGCCAAGGCGTCCATGTAGGGATAACTGCGGCATCGCGAGCAGAGACTATGGCGCATACATAGGGTAGACTCATATTTAAATTCCTAGTCTTATGTTATAATAGGTTGTCTTGCGTTTCATTGATTTAAATCATTTTGTATTTATTTTTATTTTCTTTAAATTTTCGGTATTTTGTATTAAACATGTAAGACCATGACAATGTTTCCAGAGAAATTGATGTTTGAAATGTTTTCGACATTTATGCTATAGACGATGTTTTCTTTTTAAGACTTATATTCTACATATTAGCTGGGTATGAAACGTTAATAGCGATTCTGAGTAAGTAGAAATTTAGGGTCGTTACACCAATTCATTCGTTGTCCTTTGTTTCGATCTCTGTCACTTTTCTTTTGTTCTTCCTCTCCTCTTGCTCTAATACACTTTTCTTCCGTTCTTCCTCTCCTCCTGCTTTAATACCTTATTAAGAATGAGAAACATAAGTAGGATTAAAAGTAAGATTTTCACTAATGTTCACTATGTTTAAATAGGATATAAGCTACCAACTAACTCAGAGAAAATATACTATTGACCCACCAACAAGAAAAAATAGGATATAAGCTACCAACTAACTCAGAGAAAATATACTATTGACCCACCAACAAGAAAAAAGTACCTAACTAATTACAGGTATATAAAATATATTCCACACAGAACTTTATATCTGGAATCAATTTTCATAATAAGGAAGATAATAAAAAATAATAAAAAATAAATAAAATCTTAGTTTGAACTCAATTTGTTTTTTATTTTTATTTTACTTTTTTCATCAATTTTTTTATTTTAACTAAAAAGTATAGTTTACGTAATACTTTTATCGAAAACTAAAATAGAGAATTTGATTTATAAATAATTCATTTACTTTTAAAAAATACATTTTGAAATGAAAACTGAAAAATATAAAAAATAATAATAATGTGTAGTTAAATATTCTGTTGAGTTCTTATTGTTACTTAAAAAAAAAAAAAAATATGATTTTAAATATTTATAAAAAATTAAGGAGGGAAATTTAAAAAAAATATATTATTATTTTTAGACAAATAATAATGAAAAAAAATAGATAAATAATAAAAAAAGTTAGATTTCTTAATTTTTAGATAAATAATAAAAACTTATATTTCTTTATATAATTTAATTATTTAATTATTATTATTAATGCACTAGTCCTCTCAAACACCTTTGGAGTAAATCTGAGGAGCGCTAGAAAAAATCCATCCACCCAACCAAAAAACAAACTAAAAACAACTTAACATTTAATTAGTCTTACTTGTAAAATCTATATCACAACTAAGCATCACTTCTCTAATCGTCTTTCCCAATTGTTCCGACGATTGCTTTCGTCCATCGTTTTTTCTTTTTTCTGTTATGATTCTTCATCGTCTGTGGAAAATTTTCTCTCTTTCGAATCCAAATATTGAATAAAAAATGAAAATAGAAATGGAGTGCTATTATATATTATCATTTCACGTCTGATGATCAAAGACTTTGGATTGGGTGATGCAATCCAACACCAAAAAGATTCTCATGTGGGCCAGATAAATATAGGTTTCATTTACATTTTTTAAAAAATTAAAAAATATTAAAATGAAAACTATATATATATATATATATATATATATATATATATATATATATATATATATATATAACTCTTACCTTCAAAGATGAAATTTTGAAAATCAATAGAAAAATTGGAAGAATAATTTTAAAATATTAGTAAAAGATTAAAGATAAAATTGAAAAATAATAATAATAATAATAATCATATTTTGTAGTTTGATAATAAAAAAAGTATTTTTTTTTTTGTATATATTTTAGTTATTTAATTATTATTATTTTACACTGCAATATATAATTAATGTTTATTAATTATAATTATAATTTAAATCAATTATTTCTATTTTAAAATTACCCTTAGGTTAGTTTTAATAAATAAATATTTAATAAATAATTAGTTAGTTAATAATGCCAGTAAACAAACGTTTCATTTATTTAATAAAAAATTATTTTCACTCGAAAATGTTTACAAATTCCTTTTACCTAAATAATATAGAGAAAAGAAAGAGTTTCACTGACATCAATTTTTAAACTAAATACCCCTCCTTAATTCAAATATATATGATATAAAAAAAGTAAAAAAAAAACGAACATCTAAATCGATAAAAACAAATAATGAATCTGTATACATAAAAACAAATTTTACAAGCTTTTATCTTTCATAATGAACCGATTTAACTCTAGAGTCGCATGTCCAAACTTCTTCTGAAACTTAACTTTCGAAGTTAAGGCTCGAGGCTCTGTCCGATCCTTAATGAACCTATCTTTAACACTCATGTCAACATCATTGTCTTTGTCTTGCTTATACCTCAGCTTGACTTGAATACACACTCTATTTTGTGTGATGGATGATGCACCATACTCCTCGGTCGCATTATGACTCTTATCTTGTTTGGCACTCATGTGGCTAGTGGGACGACACTTCCATGTCACCACTTTGTTTATTTGCGTACGAGGGTCACAACCTACTATTTTCATAATATAACTATGAAATGGTGAGCATGTACCTCAATTGAGACAATTCCCCTTCGATCAGCTCCACTCAACTTTAACTCGGCTAGTCTGACTTATTGGGCTTGGTCTGCCAATTTTGGACCTCATTCGACATTTTTAGACCCATTCCTAATATTTTCAACCCTTTCAAAGTTGTTTTTCTACATTTTTCAAAGGAGTTTAACGTAATAGCCCAAAATAAATAAAGAAATAAACGAATAAAAATTATTATAAAAATAGTTAAAATTATAATAATAAAAAAATTAATTAATTAATTAAAAATAATAATAATAATAATAATAAAAAACCTTTCCCCACTTCTCTCGGCTAACCTCTCAATCCCTTCCCACAATTATCTCTCCTCAACCTATCCTTATGCCAGCAAGTAACGGCTACTACTGCAAAAAAGAAACAGAAAATCAATAATGGTAAGATTAACTTGAGAAAAAATAATGAGAATGACCTTTATCCAGTTGAGATTCACCTGAGATTTACGTGAAGATAGATCTGATCAACAAGGTATATATTAAATCTTTATTTTCTTTTATCCTATTTTTTTAGAAATCACAACTAGATCTTCATTGAATTATTACAATGATCTGAGTTAGAAACTATGTCAATGATTCTAGTCAATCACGTCAGATTAGTAATGTTCGATTAAATTTTTATCAGTAGCCAAATGAATAGATTAAAGATAGAATGGACAAGAAAACTTTTGAATAAGGAAACACTGAGATAGGGAAAGATTTGGAATAGAGATCACTGGAAATTTGGAAGAAATAAAGAAGATTAGGGAATTAAAAACCACAAACTAAATATAGAGGGAAAAAGGTAAACACAGAGGGTAAATACAAATAGTTTACAAAGGGTAGTAAAGCACAGAATAACTTGATAAAGCTGTATTACTTTCTTATACAACATTATGAAAAATAAGATTTTTAATAAAAATATAATTATAGATATATAACATTTCAGACTTGACCCAAATGCATGATCACACAATATGCATGAGGTCCCACTAGTTCTACAGTCATCATTTAATGAACATAACCCCGTGTCACGTTTCCATGCTTACGTGTCATTCTCATTCTCATTTCGTTACATATCATACATATTCCTAGCGGGGTTATGCATCATGCAATTTACCGTATTTCATGTCATACAATTCATTCAGTTACATTTCAATACTCATACAACAAGCCATAATCCTACAAGGCCACTCATCGTCACATGTATTCGTATCACATTAACTAAGCAGCATACATAACATACATTCACGTTCACGTAACTACGTACTTAAGCACAATAATATAGCATACAATGTATCGTATCATAACCAAGTCATAACGTAAACACTTCATAGTCATTATCGTTCTCTAACTTACCATCGCCTTAACGTTCTTATACCTATCATAGACATATCATTACGTGACGTACCTTAGTCATATCGTCACAAGAACGTACCCTAACACTATCGTTATATCAATCTATCACAAACCTATCCCTTTCTACCCATAACCTAACCGTATTCTTTCATCAATCTCTCCTATCCATAGCACTTCGGTATGTAACCTAACTCTAACGTTTCATGAACATATCCTACTCCTATCGTTACATTTCGTTTTGTGCACCCTTCTCGTACCCTATCTCAAACATATCCTTGAGCACATCGTACCTAATTATTATCATACAAACCACATATTCTAACATAACATAACATAACATAACATATAGGAAGCATATCAATCCACAGACAATTCACACATATGAATATATATGACACGTGCAGAACCACAGGGCACGTGTCAACATCAAATATAACCATACCGATAGTAAGGTCACTTACTTGGTAGGCCTTAGCCGAAGTACTCCCTAGAATATAACGTAAGCTCCTAGCTCCTCGTGGACGTTCTACGCTTCCGTTGGTGGTTGGTTCCTTAAACAGGGCCGAAACCAGGTCTGGGAGGGTCGGAACGGTGTCAAACGGGCTAGAAACAGGTTTCCCGAGCCGAACAAGCCGCCGGAGCTGAGGAGCTGCCACCGAGCCGATGAAGCCGCTTGAGCCGAGAGGATCCGCACTGCAGACGTGACACGTGGCATAATCAGAGAGCGACGTGTGTGCAGGCCTCTCGGGTCTCGGGCCGAACGCGGGTGACGGGCCGCGCGGTGATGGGCCGCGGGGTGATGGGCTGCGGGTAACGTGGGTTCTGGGCTGACCTAAGGGATGGGGTTCGGTTCGGGTTTCCAGATCTCGAGTCGGACTTCGTCCTCTTCACCCTACTGCCTGCGCGATTTTCCGGCGATCTCTCTCTCTCCTCGACAACAACATCCCGACGTCCTTTTTCTGTCTTTTTTCCCCCATTCCCAAGCTTATCCTTCACCCTAACCCCGTTTTTGGTACAGATTTCGTTGGTAAGGGCCTCGCACTCCAGATCTGGAGAAGCTCGGAAGTCCGCTGTTCCGTCTTCCTTGCCGACGGTGTTCAGCGTACGGAATTCGTCTAAAACCTACTCCTGATGTGTGTAAAGGGTTCTGGGATTACTTTTGTGGTGTGAAATGGGGGTTTTCGACGTCGATTCGTACGGTTCGGCTTCGCCGGAGTTCTGTCAGTTTTCTGTTCTCTCTCCTTTTTCCTCACCGTTTTCGTTTCTTTCCAGGTTCTTTCCGGGGTCGCTGAAGGTCGGGGACGCGATTTGTGGCATCCCAGCCCTCGGCTGCTCTTTGTGGGTCGTGTACGAGCGAAAACTCCGGCATGCTCTGCCGACGACCATCATTTTTTTTTTTTTTTTTTTTTTTTTTTTTTTTTCCGGTTCCGTTACAGGAACCTCCATATGTTACCCTACATATATTATGTTGCCCTTTCATATTGTACCTATGAGACATTGATATGCTATCTATGTTAAACCTGAAAGATATGTATAGTATACGTATGCATGTCTTAAAGGAATGTTATATCATGAAAAGAAATGCAAGTAAACTTGCATCACAAGTATTGATCATGATTTGAAACTATGAGACCTCATACATTTTGTATGTCATGTACATCGAGATACTTCTCTGTTATGATCAGTACGGATGTCTACATCGTGATATTATATGCACTCCTTTCTTTTCGTGGCACTTGGTAGTGTGAGTGTGTGCTAGCCTATAATCAAACCCAAGGGTATATATATGATCCTGCTTGATGGGTCCATGTAGGTGTGGGAAAGTCGTGCATAGTGAATTACTATACACCAATGCTACTCAGATTGAAAAGTAGAGACTAAAACCATGATATTTTATAAAAGATAGGTCCCACCAAGATTGAATGTGATTGCATTTTTCAATTTCAATGAGAGAACTGCTTACTGAGTATTTTTAAATACTCAAAGGCACATGCTACTTTTTTTTTAAGTAAAAGTAAGGCACACATGGATCGAGGATGTTGTCGCTATGAAGACCATTTTGATGAAGTCAGGATATTCACATTTACATTTGATGTGATAGTCCCTAATTTAGATCAGGGCGTTGCAATATTTTAAATTATTGTTATTTCGATTCCGTGGTTTGTTTAAATAAATTTTTATGAACCTTTTTAAGTCATGACAATGATTTAGTAAATCATTTTTAAAAAAAGGTTTCACATTATTAGTCCAGACATTCTCAAAAATTGGACCCATACAATAAAAACTATGAAATAATAAAGGGTTTACCGGAATGAGTTCCATCTAGAGTGGTCTATCTTCCTAGATTTAACACTCTTTTAAGTTTTCTAGCAACCAAATATAGGAGGATCAAACAGGTGCACACAAACTAGGTCGAATATTGTGTATACTTGCACATGTTACCGTTCTTTCATTGAATCCATTTAGCATCACTAAGGTAGTAACTAAAAGGTATATGTTGTGAGTTACGGTGCTAGCAACTTAAATGCGGTGGTGTTCTCTAAAATGTTTGATACTTGGGCCCTTATCTTTATTTATTTATTTATTTATTAGTGAGATTCTACTCACTCATTTATTAGTTAAAATAGATTAAAATTAGAACGGTTATGCTATGCTTTATATGTTGCACTTCCGTTAAAGAGATGCATGTCCCCTACTTTATTAGGAAAAAAAAAAGTAGGAGAACAAGTTGCTAAGAGTCGTCCAAGTCACAATGAAACAGTTTAAAAGATTAGAACAAGGATCCAAAGCACAATGAGACAAAAGGAAATGGAAGTTGGTGATCATATGCTTCAATATTAACTCGGATGAAGGATGTATTAGGGTTGAAGTGTTCTATGAGATATTTTTCTTGAATGAGAACTTGTGTTGTGAGAAAATCCCGTATAAATTTTTGTAACGAATTAAAAGACTCTTTTGTAATTATGAGTTAGCACTTGTCAACGTTTTATGAAAAAGAAATTATTTGTATAAAAAAGACAATGAAAATTAATTATCATACGTACTTTAAAACGGGACGAAACGAAATCTCTTAAGAGATAAAAAATGTACCAAAATCAAAATTGTTTGCCTTTATCAGAAAAAGTCCCACATTGCTAATTTTGAAAGCATATGAAGTATTTAATAAAGGTCATATAATAACTCAATCGCCGAGCTTGGTAGCGTAAGCTTGTAACTCAAGTGAGGGCGATAAAGGGATGGAACATGAGTCCAAATTCTGGGTAGCCTATTTCAAGCTTACAGATGGGCCGTATGGTATAGGCGAAAGCCCACACCTTGTGGAGCAACGATAACCTCTCTCTCCTTACAGTGAAAGGAAAACCGGCTGGTGCCTCTTGGACCCTTCCCTAAGGTCCTAGAATACCACATAACACGCCAACCTGCACATTAATTGCGTTAGTTGACCAGAAGCTATGATCTACTTGTAGTTTGTTAGGGTGCATTTTCAACTATGTGATGTCGTGATCTTGACACGCTCACGACAATTCTTAATGGAAACTCAAGTTCTATTTACACTTTTCTAGATTTATGGCTGCAAGCGTTATCCGGAATGATTGGGCGTAGGTCTGTAGGTGGCTTTTTAAGTCCACCGTCAAATCTCAGGGCTCAACCCTGGACAGGCAGAGGGAATTTCCAGTGGAGCGGTGAAATGCGTAGAGATCAAAAAGAACACCCACGGCGAAAGCACTCTGCTGAGCCGACACTGACACTGAGGCAAGTTTTGTCTTAGTCAACTGAACACAACTCATGCAGAATTTAAGTTTGTTTGGCCATACACACTGCCCGTGCGTGCATGTTCAACCGTCAGCGACTTTATCTTACTTGCCTCTACACTAGGCCAAGTTATTCGGCTCGACCTTACCTCTACTCTAGGTTAAAGTCTCTCATATGCATCATCGCATCTTATCTCATCATCTAGGTTCCCAACAACATGGCCCTCATATCATGATGTCATCTAGGTTATCGTAACTTACTCGGACATGTCTATCGAGAACTAATCTATGTGTCATTCATGTCATCGGAGCATTCTGAACAACCATCAATTCGAGTTTTGTCAAGGCAAGGTCCTTCTCCTATCCATGCTAAGTCATTTATGGAAACCGTACTGGATTGTGGGTGCATATTCCAACCTCTGACACATGGGTGAAGGCACAATGCTGGCACACCCGTGTCATCCCACACTCTCCTTGAAAAACTAATTTTAAAGGACATCACTCAAGACACTCATCTTACAATGCTCACCCATACTATGATACACGTATGTACCATAGGGTAGTTTGTTTAAGCCATAAGGCCCATGGGTAGTGGAGAGCTGACATCATGTCTCTCTCTCTAGTACATTTTGAGGTATTTTAGGTCTAACATGAGTAGACATGATTTTGATGAACTGTCATATGGTCTCATGGACATCCTAGACACCAAATTTTTTGAGCTTTCATCTTGCATATGAGTGGACTTAATTCTAGAGTTGCAAGCCCAAACTTCTTTCAGAACTTCAACTTTTAAGAAGTGTAAAGCTAAGACTATTACTAAGGTGGTCTCTACACCGAAAGCAAGAAAGTTGATTGGCTAGGGAGCATAGATCTTTTTTACCAGCTCTAACCATCTACGTTGCCTCATGTTCAATTCTTTTTGGGTGAACAAATATTTTAGGCTTTTGTGGTCCGTGTGGATCTGGGTCTTTTCGCCATACAGGTAGTGTTGCCAAATTTTGAACGCGAACACGACTGCTGCCAGCTCCAAATCATATGTAGGATAGTTTTTCTCGTAATCTTTTAGTTGGCGTGACGCATACGCAACCACCTTGTATGTTGCATCAGTACACAACCTAATCCCTTTTTGGACGCGTCACTGTAAATCACATATCCCACAGAACTTTCTGGAACTGTGAGCACTGGGGCGGATACCAGTCTTTGTTTTAGTTCTTGAAAGCTGGCCTCACAAGTATCGTCCCAAACAAAAGGTACACCTTTTTTTTGTCAATTGGGTGAGAGGCGTGGCTATTCTAGCGAAGTCCTGGACAAACCTTCGATAGTAACCCGCCAATCCCAAGAAACTTCGTATCTCGGTGACCGTTGTTGGGCGTTTCCATTTCGTGACCGCTTCTATCTTATTGGGATCTACGAAGATTCCGTCTTTAGACACTACGTGCCCCAAAAACGAGTAGCCAAAATTCACACTTGGTGAATTTGGCATACAGCTTGTTCTCTCTTAGGATAGTTAAGGCTTTGCGAAGGTGCTCTTGGTGTTCTAGGTCCGTTTTCGAGTATACCAGGATATCGTCTATGAACACGATCACAAACGAGTCTAGGCACTCCTTCAATACTCGGTTCATTAGTTCCATAAATACCGTTGGGGCATTGGTGAGACCAAAAGACATCACCACAAACTCGTAGTGGCCATATCTGGTTCGAAAGGCTGTTTTCGGTATGTCTTCATTTTTAATCTTCATTTGATGGTATCCTGATCGAAGATCTATTTTAGAAAACACTGTCGCCCCACGTAGTTGATCAAATAGGTCCTCAATACGGGGTAACGGGTATTTGTTCTTTATCGGTCTCTTGTTTAATTCCCTATAATCAATGCATAAACGCATTTAATCGTCTTTCTTTTTAACAAACAACACTGGTGCACCCCAAGGGGACACGCTGGGTTGAATGAAGCCCTTATCTAGTAGGTCTTGCAGTTGTGTTTTAAGTTCTTTTAGTTCTGCTGGTGCCATGCGGTACAGGGCCTTAGAGATGGGTCTCGTTCCTGGTTCCAGATCTATTCCAAAGTCTACCTCTTGCGATGGAGGAATTTCCGGGAGGTCCTCCGGGAAGACATTCATAAATTCGTTTACTACGGGTACTGTATCTATGGGTTTTTCCTTTCCTTTTGTATTTACTGCACTGGCTAGGAACGCCCACCCCCCTTGTTGTATCAAGCGTCTCGCTTTCATCATCGATATTATTTTTGGGGTGGTACCTGTGGAGGTTCCTTTAAACTTAAAGTGTATGGTCATTTTCAAAAATTTAAAAACATGGAAACCAAACTGAAAACCCTCTTTAAAAAAATTAAAAAAAAAGTTAAAAAAATCAAAAACTTTTCTTCTTTTGAGACACGAAATTGGAAAAAAAGAATGAACACCCAATCTCAAATTCCGGAACTTGTTGTGTATTAATGAACATGTTTGTTTGTTTGTTTTGTTTTAATTTATGCTCCAAAAGAAAGAATCAGGGAGTTTTAAAGAACATGAAGGTATTATAAATAGATACCTTGAAACTTCATCCCAAAGGGGTCCTTTTTGGTTCGCTTCTTTGAACTTAGAATCGAGTCGAGATCTGATATCCAAGAGAGTGAGAGTTTCCTGGCGAGGCCATCGGGGCGTGGCGCAGTCGGCAGCGAGTGAGGCAGTTTCGAGTTCGAAGGCGGTGGGAGCTGTTGGAGTGGAGACGACGGCAGGGGGCGTGGCAGCGGAATCGGAACGGAAGTCGGGGAGAGTATCACGTGGCATCATCATGATGAGGTCGTAAGGGGTATGATGGTGGTGGTGGTGGTGGCGGAAGGCGGCGGCGGCGGCGGAGGAAGTGGAGGAAGAGGAGAAGAGATCATGGTGGGGAATTGAGGAAGAAGAGGGGAAATGGGAGCGAGATGGAGGTGTAGTCATGAGGTGGCGGAGATCGGAGAGGGCATATTGATCATCCATTTCCATGGGAAGCTTGAGAGTGTGAGATAAAAAGAAGAGGCGAAGAAAAAAAAAAAAATTAAAAAATGGAAAATTAAAAAAGGGGAAGAGAAGAAATGAAAGGGTAGCGGCAGGCTCGGATCTTGTCGTCCACGAAAAAGCTAGAATTTACGCAGTGGAGTCAGGACGATGGTCCCATGTCTATGTCTAACACTCTCTATGTTCTTCTTTTCTCTATCTCTCTCTCTCTCATATAATTTCATTCCGAGAGGGCGCGAGTTGGGTGTCTTAGATGTAAAGGTTAAACGGGCGAGCATGAGCTAGAACTATACTAGATATTGTCTTCTTTGAATTTTTCTTTTCGGGCTTCCACTCAATGTATTTAAAACGCATTGTTAGGAAGAGTTTTTCACACACTTACAAAGAATGTTCCGTTCTCCTCTTCAACAGATGTAGGATCTCACGATCCACTCTTTTCTGGAGTCAGCGTCCTCACTAGCACTAACACTCGTTTCCCTCTCTAATAGATGTGGGATCTCATAAAAATAAAAGGGTTTGTGAAATTTCACATCAGTTATGAAGAAGAACGAAACATTTTTTTTTTTTAATTTTTATAAGGGTAATGGAAATCTCTTACTAGCAAACACGTTTTAAAAACTTTGAGGGAAAGTCTAAAGAGGACAATATCGGCTAGCGGTGGACTTAGACTGTTACAAATGATAACAGAGTCAGACACCGAACGATGTGCTAACGAGTTTGCTGAGCCCCAAAGAGGGTAGACTTGAGGCGGTGTGTCAGCAAAGACGCTGGGCATCGAAAGAAGGTGGATTAGGGAGTCCTACATCGATTGGAGAAAGAAACGAATGGCAGCAAAGACGCTGAATTCCGGAGGAAGTGGATGGTGAAATTTCACATCAACTGGAGAGGAGAATGAATCATTCTTAGTAAGGGTTTGAAAACCCGAGTCACGGTGTTTTGGTAGAGCAATAGGACACCAAACGACAAGTCGAGTAAAGACGCGGTGGGTGTGGCCTCATGAGCATTGCTCATGTTTACGGTGCTTAGGATTCTGACTTTTTGACTTGTCGCATTCCCATTCTTTTTCCTACGCGCTCTGCCATGTCACCCCACTTCAACCACGGCGTCGTTTCATTAACTTTCTCTTCCACCAATCACAACTCCAGTCAACCTGGTCAATTAGAATAGTCAACCCAAGCTACCACAGAATCAAAGTGGTCATACATTCGCCTTTTAGTTTCCATTTGTTTTCCCTATATTTTTTTTATTCTTGTTTTCTTTCTAATAATTTTCCTTAAATAATTTTTTTTTAATTTTTATTTTCAACTCACCCTTTCTAATGAAATAGAATGGTTGTTGATACTAGCTCGTGTTTATATAATTGGTTTAATCGTGAGCTATTGAGCTGAGAGCCGAATGACTGGATTTAATAAATAGTCTACACACGACTTTCTTTAGTTCATTTTCAAAGCAAAACCACCCCTACCTTTATAAGAATACAAGGAGGATCTCCTTACGTTACTACTATGGAGAGATTGTAACTGCCCAAGTCCACTGTTAGTAATTATTATCCGTTTTAGCTTGCTATAAGCCATGTTTCGTTCAACTCTCCTACTGATATAGGATCTCACGGCCCGTACCCTTCTTCAACCGATGTAGAATCTCACAGTCTACCCTCCTTGGGGGCCTAGTATCCTTGTCAGCACACCGCCCAATGTTTGGTTATGATACTATTTATAACAGCTCAAACCCTTTGCCAATATATCCATTTTAGCCCGTTACATATCCCCGTCAA
>CM031890.1:6690204-6747320 GCA_018691285.1 Cucurbita argyrosperma subsp. sororia | reverse complement strand
AGAGAGAGAGAGATTTCGGACAAACGTCGGCGAGTGTCCAGTTTCTCCGACGAGCCCTCAAACCACCCTTAAACCGACACCAAACGACCTGTTACTACCGTAAGAGAGATCCCTAACGAAAGCACAATAACTCAGGGTGCGTTTTGTGTTATTTCGTAAGCGTCGTCGTCGGTAACCGAGGTCGGAAAGTTAGGTTTCTTAATCGATTCTTAGATCTATGGCTTTTAGGAGCTTTTAGGCCGCAAAACTCCCAAAAAGGAAAGAAGGACGACGAACAAAGAGGAAAAGGGAAGGAAGAGGACCGAAATCACGGTTCAGTTGAACCAACCCAGACTAGACCCACGGTCCAATTGAGCCGGCCTGCAAACCAAACACTTGCGGCCCAGCCCAGTAAGCCGAGGCCCAACGTTTAGCCTTGGCCCAGTAGCCTTCCACAGCCCGCGACCCGAACCACGACCCGAACCGGACTGCGACCCGCGCTTCGACCCGACACTACCGCCCGACGTGGCTTTCTCTGCTGCTGCCACGTGTTTTTCGGCCCTGATTAAGGTATCCGAGGCCGTTTTAGAGCCGTATTTCACATTTATTAAATTATAGGTAAATTAATTGTGAAATACTAACGGAAAGTGGTGAACGGTGTGATAGGAAACAAACCCCAGCGAAGTAGGAAGCAGCTCTCACGGAACGGGAGCTTACGTTTAGCTATTTAGGGAGTACTTCGGCTGGCGCGTTACCTAGAGTAACAAAGAGAATGAGACTGAGAGGGTTTGGTGGGTCAGAAGAGACATTTACGATGAGCGTTTGATTTAGAGGGACCCCTCATGCATTTTTGTATGTTTTCATAATCATAGGGGCTACTTCCCCTAGAAGATGATGAGTGCGGACGCGCACCTTATGATGAGCGCGAATGCGCACAGGTGCGAAAGCACACAGATGAGGGTGTTCATGAGGCGCATGACACTATGGGGTTCCGCTGACCTCCGTACGTCGCTACAGAGTTAGCTTGACCAGAGGGTCCAGGGGGTGTGCATAGCGCCCTGGGGACTCACACTCGTCCGTGTGAGTCGTGTGTAGGGAAGTACCTGACACATCCAATTTGTCCGAGACTGGAGGCCACCCCTAAGATGATTAGAGATAGGTCCCTATTCATGATTGCATGTGTTTGCATTTGCATGGCCCCTATAGTGGGGCCACTTACTGAGTATTCTTTGAAATACTCAGGCCGTGTGCCATCATTTTTTTCAGGTAAAGGCAAGGCGCACTTGTACGAGGACGGCGGCATCGCGAGCAGAGACTGTGGCACGTGCATAGGGTAGACTCATATTTAAATTTCTAGTCTTAAGTTAGAATAGGTTGTTTTGCATTTCATTGTTTTAAATTATTTTGTATTTGTTTTTGGGGGGAGGGGGGTTTCTCAAAATTTCAGTATTTCATATTTAAACACGTAAGACCATGGCAGTGTTTTTCAGAGGAGAAGTTGTTTTAAACGTTTTTTTTTGAAAATTTTCATTATCAATTAATGTTCATGTAAGAGTTATATTTCCGCATTATAGATGAGCATGAGACGTTAGTAGCGACTCTGAGTATGTGGAAAATTTAGAGTCGTTCCAGTTATTGTGATGTCCACATTGGTTGGGAAGGAGAACAAACCACCCTTTATAAGGGTGTGGAAACCTTCCCCTAGTAGGACGCGTTTTTAAAGAAGCCTTGAGGGGAAGCGCGAAAGGGAAAGCCCCAAAGAGGACAATATCTGCTAGCGGTGGATCTGGGTCGTTACAAATGGTATCAGAGCCAGTCACCGGACGATGGTGCCGGCCTTCTCAGCTGTTCCCCGAAGGGGGGTAGACACAAGGCGGTGTGCCAGTAAGGACGCTGAACCCCAAAGGGGGGTTGGATTTTTTAGGGGTGGTCCCACATCGATTGAAGGAAGGAAAAGAGTGCCAGCGAGGACGCTGGGGCCCTGAAGGGGGGTGGATTGTGATGTCCCACATTGGTTGGGAAGGAGAACAAACCACCCTTTATAAGGGTGTGGAAACCTTCCCCTAGTAGACGCTTTTTAAAGCCTTGAGGGGAAGCCCGAAAGGGAAAGCCCAAAGAAGGACAATATCTGCTAGCGGTGGATCTGGGTCGTTACAATTTTCCGTTTTGTGCATCCTTCTCGTACCCCCTATCTCAAACATTCCTTGAGCACCCCATCGTACCATACTTATTATCATACAAACAACATATTACAAACATAACATTATCAGGGAAGCATATCGACCACAGACAATTCACACATATCAATATATATGGACACGTGCCGAAACCACAGGGCTACGTGTCACAATCAAAATATAACCATGCCCGATAGTAATGGTCACTTACATCTGGACAAGACTTAATCCGCGTCGTCGTCATGTAGTTCATCTACCTGTTAAATTGGTCCATGGCGTTAAAAGTTATGAACATCTCGGTGCCTATATATCTGTAATTGAGATTTTTATGCCCCCCCCCAACCCAAATCGTCTTTATTTCTGCAGCACCCTAGTGCGATAATACCAAACTTTTTCAAGTTATTCTGGGGCCTGTTAACCTACTCGCACCGCTACTGTATTTTTACCTTGGGTTACCTTTCTCCCTCCCTATATCTAGGTTGTGATTTTTAATGTCCCTCACCACTTTTTTTTTTTTAACGTGTTTCCTTTTACTTGTGTTGTAATGCCTTCCAAATTTCCCGTGATTCCCTGTTTCCAAATCTTTATTCCCTTATCTCAGTGTTTCCTATTCAAAACATTTCCTTGGGGCCATTCTATCCCACTTAATCTGTTCACAATTGCGCTACTCTGATAAAATTTTATATATAATATTACTAATTTGAACCCCCCCGTTTTGATTGAAATTTAATGAGAATATTACTCAGTTGACTTGATTGTACTAGACATCTTGACATTTAGTTTCTAACTCAGATTGGTAAATAATTCTCCTTGCAAAGACTATAGTTGTGATTTCTCTAAAAAAAACATAGGATAAAAGAAATATAAACCACGCCATTTAAGTATATACTTTGTTGATGAGATCCTATCTTCACGTTTAAATCTCAGTGAATATCAACTAGGTAAAGGTCATTAACACCTTTTTTCTCAAGTCAAGTAAATAGTGAATTTTCTCGTTCTTTTTTTTTTTTTTTTTTTCTTTGCAGTAACTAACGTTTGATTTTCTGTTCTTTTTGCCGCAGTAACTGTTACTGCTGGCATAAGAGATAGGTTGAGGAGAGATAATTGTGGGAAGGGATGAGAGGTTAGTGGGAGAACTGTGGAAATGTTTTTTTTCGAATTTTTTTATTTTTTTTATTTTTTAATTAATTAATAATTAATTTTTTTATTATTATAATTTTTAACTATTTTTAATTCTTTATTTCTTTATTTATTTTTTGGACTATTACACTAGTATATGATGATGGTATGAGTTATGATGATGTGGTATACTAACAAAATCTCTTAGCATATTATGTTTAATCACATTGATTGCTTTGGAACCAAACAATATGATTAAGTCGTGTTTAGCGGCATCCAAGGTGCAAGTTATATTGTCCAACCATCCAAGATGCAACCTGTACGGTCCAATTGGCAAGAGACCATTTTGAATGGATGGCAGATTCAACTCTGGTGGTTCACTGCAAGTCGAAAAATAACGATTTGGGCGAGCATGTCATCAACGCTGGAGACAATTACAACTAGAACTTTAAAGAAAATCTTATGCAAACCACGTCTGTTTTGGTGTAATTTTAGTGGCAAATATATGGCAAGCTACTAATATGTTTTCTGCCTGGAGCAACAAAGTCGGCTTAGTGATCAATGTGTTGATCATAAACTCCATATGGACCGGGGGCAGGCTAAGGTATTTCCTTTAATTATACTCCCACCACACACCGATAAGTATCTTGTAAATGATGTGAATCCAATCTTTAGTTGCATTTCCTCGTCAATCCAAAGCTATAAATAAAAACACTCTTATTTGTTTTAAGGTCAAATGTTCATCTCTTTCATATTTATTGAAATACAAAAAGCATCATAGAGCACTAAAAGGCACATAGGTTACAAAGAACTCTCATCCTTCAAAATTTCTCCTTTCTAATATTAATAGTGTTAATGTGTACTTTCTTTCCATTGTTAAAGTGTAATCACAATAACATATGAGGTTACTATTCTATCGAAAAACTCTCTCATGAATGTGTCAATAGAGACCTTTGTCAATGAAATGGGGGGACATATGCTCAATGTCAACAAAAGCTACCTTATGTCCATGCTCTCCTAATATGATGCTACAAAAATGTGATGGATTTTGTGACCATAGAATATGCGTTTTCTCTCAGCTCCGATATATATTCCCTTGATATCGTACTATAATACCAAAAATATACTTTTTTTTTTTAAATCATTCCTTTATACATTTTTGTCCTTCCCCCAAAATATGGACCATAGCGAGTATATAACTGAAAACAAAAAATCTATTTTTATTAATTTTCTTTCAATAAATTTTTCAATATTTTATCTTAATTAATATAAAAAATTAACTTTTTAATCTTGCATTTTAAATGTAACCTCGGGCTTGCCCTCCGGGCTTTAAAAACGTGTACTGGTAGGAGAGGTTTCTCACAGACCCTTATAAAGGGTGATTTCTTCTCCCTCCCCAAACCAATGTGGGACATCACAATAGGTAATGATAATGGCCAAATAATAATTAATAATAATAATACATAAATTAATAAATAATAATAATATAAACAAATTAAACATAATGAAAAAATACAACACACGTTTAAAATAATAAAAAAAAATCATAATTAAATGAACTTAAAAAAAGATTTACTTAAAAATAAAAATAAAAATAAAATTTCCCACTTCTCCCACACACTACTTATCGTCCCAATTGCCATCCTCCTTCCCTCAAACCCCACCAGAGTTCATCCAAAAAAAAATAGACAAAATTGTCCTGATTGTCGGGAAAAAGTAAAATGGGTGTTTCAAGGATATGATTGCCAGATCTACTGAAGAGATTTTGGTCTACTATTACGTGTAAAATTCCGATCTCAGATTTCGCAATTTGTTCTTTTATATTTTATAAGTATAAGAAATCAATTTTTTTTCTATGATCAAATCTTCTTCTTTCTTATTTTTACTAGATCATTTCCCTTTTTCTTTTATATTTTATAGGTATAAAGAAATCACTTTAGGAATGCAAATCTTCTTTCTTTCTTATTTACTAGATCATGTAATAATCAGATCTCAATATTTAATTAAATTTAGATTTTTTTGTTAGCCTTGGAAGATATAGGAAAATAATGTTCAATTTTATTAGATTTTTTTGTTAGCCACGAAATAAGGTTACAATCAATAAAATTTTAGTTGGCCAGATCCATAAATTGATAATATAGTAACCAAAAGAATGGATAAAAATTGGTGAAGAATATCTGTTTTACAAATGAAAATGAATATAGAATTAGTGAAAATATCTTGTTGTTTTTTTTTTACAAAATTGAAAATCTAGTTACAAAACTAATGACCAAGGGAGGGAGAAGGGAAAAATAATTACAAAGAGGGAGAAGGAAAGATTTGTTTGAATAGAATTTAAAAAATGCAAACAGTAAATACCAGAGCCCGATGAAACTCCTCATTAAATTTTGTTTTAACATCAAAACTATCATAATTTTAATCATGTAAATTAGAGAAACAATTTTTATAGAGTTCAAACTTGGAACTTGAAAACTGTTGTCATGGATCACATAAGATTTACTTGATTTCAAAGGACAAGAATCGACCGTTCCTTAAGGATACTATAAGTGACAACGACCTTAAGCTAACCCAGGTAAGTAGCTCAACTGTTGTAGGTTAAGTGTTATTTGTTTGTATGTTTGCACGTGCCCGTCGATTTGCACGTGGCCATTTAAATTGTAAATGCGGTGGGGGGGGTTTTTTTGGGTGGGGGGTAGTTAATGTGCCGTAGTTTGATGTGATATGAAATTGCATGTGACGATATGTGCGTCCTTGAAGGATTATGGCATGTTTGTATGGAATATGGTGAATATAAAAAGGCATGAATTGTAATGAACATGGAACCACGATAAACTGTGTGGAAATCATAACCCCGATAGTATATGTATAAAATGTGAATTGAAAAATGAGAATGACATTGAAAGCAATGCACGTGACAAGGGTGGTATGATCATTAATGATAAATGGTAGAAGTTAGCGGGGGACCCCATGTATTATAGTTGTGTCTCATGCATCTAGGGGAATACCACCATCCCATCACAAGGGGCCTGGACGCGTACATCCAATTGGCAGGACAACGATCGTATACTTTGCATAGCGCTGCCGTGACGGTTCTAGCTTTAATGGGTCCCGGCATAAGGGCTCCTAGAGTATGCCCACCGGATAAGGATAGTGGCCCAGCGGTGTGCGAACTAGCTGGTGAAGGGCCCATACTCACACGTATGGGCTGTGTGTAGAGTATATGGTACACGTCCACGATTACCCGTTAGGATTGCATCGTAGGGAAAAACTAAACGAAATGAAACGATATGTCCCATCATTTCATTGTATGTGATTGTCGCATAACCCCGATAGGCCACTTACTTGAGGTATTCTAGAAATACTTAAGCCTTTCCATAGCTACTTTACTTTTGTAGATAAGGGCCAAGACAACTCATGTGGACAACGACGGTGGCAATCGTACACCTCGGGACCATGGGCACACGCCTAGGAGTAGTTGTTTGCTTTTCCCCCTCCATTTCGTGTCTAGGTTGTGCATCATTAGTATCAGGTTTAGTATCGGTTGAAATGTATTTGTATAATAAACGCATAGGGTAGATATAAACATTCATTTTGGGTTTTGTTACTTTTTTCTTTATTTCAATAATGTTTTTTTTTTTTGTTTTCAATTTTGTACATAACAATGGGGAGTTCAATTTTGCATTTATGAATAGGGCCCATTTATTGTATATTCCGTATTTCAAGATATAATAAGTAATGACTTCAGATTAAAATAGGTAAAATATTAGGGTCTCGTACATTAAACTTTTTTCTAAAAAAATACACCCATATTAAAAATTCTAAAAAATACAACCCATAAATTTAATAATACTTTTTAAACAACAAAAATAATACGGAAGGGGTTCAAACTTTTACCATTCACGTAAAATAACTAATAAAATACAAAAATTAGTTGCTAACAAATAACTAACGGCTGACGAGGGCTGAAAAAATTATAGAAAGATAGCTGACCCTACCTTTTAACATCATGTTATGGGAAGATATTCTGTAATAAGTCAAAATGTACATCACACTTTGACCTAATTGTGTTAAAATTATAACTACTTAAAGCCTCAAGTTTCGGGGTAGATGTAATGTATAATATAAGTGATAGAATCCAAGTACATTTGTAAAAAAAGGTGAGTAATCTTAGAGAAGAAAATGAAGTCTCTAAGCACATTCTGTTTAATCGTCTTGGTAGCTTTGACATCGAACAATATGCTGAGGTTTTGTTTTGCAAAATCTAAGCTACAATTACCGTTCGTCCGATATAAAGTGATTATTTTAAATGAGATGACTACTTCGATTCTAACTATTCATTGCAAGTCAAAAGATGACGATCTGGGCGAGCACGTACTGCACACCGGAGATAATTACAACTGGAGCTTTAGAGAAAATTTTTGGATTTCTACGCTGTTTTTGGTGTCATTTTAGCAGCAAACATGGACAAGTTAGTGGGAATGTTTTTTGGACAGCCAAATGGAATTGGCTTAATTTTCAATGTGTTCATCATACCTGCACTTGGGCATGTCGAGACCAAGGTATTTACTTGTATTTTGGATCTCGCAATGCCTTCGTATGTACATGGAAATGATAAACTCTGACTTTCATTTAATTTCAATAAACTAATTTTATGAATAAAAATGCTCCTTATCTTGTCTGAGGTCTAAAGGTTCATTTCTAATCCAAATTTGATTTTCAAAATTTTAAATTATAAAATGTCTTCAAACTTAATTAGTTCGCATAGGATAGCCTGACCTTCGAGGACACTATCATGGATGGTCTATAGAAACTTTAATGGTGATCCAGCAGACATGAACAAATCTACGCCAAGCTTACTAGTGTTATTTTCGGTGGGGCCAACTGATCATTCTTAGGAGAAAGTTTATTACATTCTTGGTTTGGACAAATTTGGTCATTCAAAAACTTTAGAATTGTACAACATAATTTCATCTAAATGTCATATCATATCTTGATTCAACTAATAATGCTAAGTAACGGTCCACTAACATAATATGTATACATTTAAACAAACAAGGTAAGAACATTACGGTGACATTACATTTGGTTCTTATTATTTAATTTAGTTTACAATTTTGAAATTTCCATCAATAAATAGAGGATAGTCATAAAGGCGTTTAAAAACTCATTGAATGAGCAGTTTACAATTTTCAAAATTTCCATCCTAAAGACCTTTAAATAAAATAAATTTACACCACTCTTTGGATTGACACTATAGTATAAGTATTCAATTTGGCTATATATATGGTATACGAATAGACAAAATAAAACAAATAGTGTCGAGAGAGTGAAAACCGCCAAGAAAAAAAAAAATGAAGTATCTAAAACATATGTTGTTTAACATATTGATTGCTTTGAAACCAAAAAATCGATTAAGTCATGTTTACAGCATCCAAGATGTAACTTGTCCCGTCCAATTGTTAAGTGACCATTGTGATTTAGATAGCGGATTCAACCTCTAGTGGTGCATTGCAAGTCGCACGGTAAACTAGTTGAGCGAACATGATATCGATGCCGGAGGCAATTACAATTGAAGCTTTAACGAAGACCTTTTGCAAACCACACTGTTGTTGGTGCAATTTTTAGCAATAAATATGAGGAATAGAGTTGGCTTTAGTGATCAATGTGTGGATCATAATTTGCAATATTGACAGTAGGAGATCAAAGACATTTCTTGCATTATAGCTCTAACAACTCCAATAAATATATCCTTAGAAAATGATGCCTAACCCGACATTTTCTACTTAATTAAGGTCGCCTACTGTATACATACCATAAACATTAAATGGCGGAAGACTTCATTTAAATTCCATAAAATATAAACTTTAACTTAAAACGCAGGTCATGGACTTACGTGGTTTCGAAAACATCTTTTAAACGGACACAATAAAAGACTTCGAAATAAAAATAAATAAGCGTTTTAAGTTAAAAACATCCTATTTCTATCATAAGTCCTAGGAAAAATAAAGGCCACGTATCCTATGCAATCGTTGCCATGATCTTGAGGTGCGATGTCGTCGCCGTACAGGAATGCCAAGGACTCGAAATAAAATAAATAAGCGTTTAACGTTTCAAAACATCCTATTACTATCATAAGTCTAAGAAAATAAAAGGCCACTAATCCTATGGCAATGTGCCATGATCTTGAGTTGCGATGCGTCGTTGTACAGGAATGCCTTGCTGCTTTTAACCTGGAAAATGTAGTAGACATGGCTTGGAGTATTTAAAGAAATACTCATGTGAATGACCGCCTTGCTAACGCCCCTAATTTTTCTCTAGTTAGGGTAGAGAAAAATTAGGGGCGTTACAAGGGGTCATTTACTGAGTATTTCTTTAAATACTCAAGCCATGTGCTACTACATTTTCCAGGTTAAGGCAAGGCATTCCTGTACAACGACGACATCGCAACTCAAGATCATGGCACATGCATAGGATAGTGGCATTTATTTTCTTAGACTTATGATAGAATAGGATGTTTTAAACTTAAACGCTTATTTATTTTATTTCGAGTCCTTGCATTCCTGTACGGCGACGACATCGCAACTCAAGATCATGGCACATGCATAGGATAGTGGCATTTATTTTCTTAGACTTATGATAGAATAGGATGTTTTAAACTTAAACGCTTATTTATTTTATTTCGAGTCTTTTATTGTGTCGTTTTAAAGATGTTTTCGAAACACGTAAGTCCATGACTGTGTTTTAAGTTAAAGGTTATATTTTATGGAATTTAAATGAAGTCTTCCGCATTTAATGTTTATGGTATGTATACAGTAGCGACCTTAAATTAAGTAGAAAATTTCGGGTTACATCATTTCTAAGGATATATTTATTGGAGTTGGTAGAGCTATAATGCAAGGAAATGTCTTGATCTCCTACTGTCAATATGCAATTATGATCAACACATTGATCACTAAGCCAACTCTATTCCTCATATTTATTGCTAAAATTGCACCAAAACAGTGTGGTTTGCAAAAGGTTTTCGTTAAAGCTTCAATTGTAATTGCCTCCGGCATTGATATCATGTTCGCTCAAATAGTTACCTTTCGACTTGCAATGAACCACTAGAGTTGAATCCGCTATCTAAATCAAAATGGTCACTTACCAATTGGACGGTACAAGTTACATCTTGGATGCTGTTAAACATGACTTAATCGTATTTTTTGGTTTCAAAGCAATCAATATGATTAAACAACATATGTTTAGATACTTCATTTTTTTTTTCTTTGGCGGTTTCTCACTCTCTCGACACTATTTGTTCTTATTTTGTCTTATTCATATATATATATATAGCCAAATTGAATACTTATACTATAGTGTCAATCCAAAGAGTGGTGTAAATTTATTTTATTTAAAGGTCTTTAGGATGGAAATTTTGAAAATTGTAAACTGCTCATTCAATGAGTTTTTAAACGCCTTTATGACTATCCTCTATTTATTGATGGAAATTTCAAAATTGTAAACTAAATTAAATAATAAGAACCAAATGTAATGTCACCGTAATGTTCTTACCTTGTTTGTTTAAATGTATACATATTATGTTTAGTGGGACCGTTACTTATGCATTATTAGTTTGAATCTAAGATATGATATGACATTTAGATGAAATTATGTTGTACCAACTTCTAAAGTTTGAATGACCAATTTTCCAAACCAAGAATTTAATAAACTTTCTCCTAAGAATGATCAGTTGCCCCACCGAAAATAACACTAGTAAGCTTGGCGTAGATTTGTTCATGTCTGCTGGCATCACCATAAAGTTTCTATCGACCATCCATGATAGTGTCTCGAAGTCAGGCTATCCTATGCGAACTAATTAGTTTGAAGACATTATAATTTTAAAATTTTGAAAATCAAATTTGATTAGAAATGAACCTTTAACCTCAGAAAAGATAAGGAGCATTTTTATTCATAAAATTATTTATTGAAATTAAATGAAAGTCAGAGTTTATCATTTCCATTGATACATTAACTCGAAGGCATTGCGAGATCCAAAATACAAGTAAATACCTTGGTCTCGACATGCCCAAGTGCAGGTATGATGAACACATTGAAAATTAAGCCAATTCCATTTGGCTGTCCAAAAAACATTCCCACTAACTTGTCCATGTTTGCTGCTAAAATGACACCAAAACAGCGTAGAAATCCAAAAATTTTCTCTAAAGCTCCAGTTGTAATTATCTCCGGTGTGCAGTACGTGCTCGCCCAGATCGTCATCTTTTGACTTGCAATGAATAGTTAGAATCGAAGTAGTCATCTCATTTAAAATAATCACTTTATATCGGACGAACGGTAATTGTAGCTTAGATTTTGCAAAACAAAACCTCAGCATATTGTTCGATGTCAAAGCTACCAAGACGATTAAACAGAATGTGCTTAGAGACTTCATTTTCTTCTCTAAGATTACTCACCTTTTTTTACAAATGTACTTGGATTCTATCACTTATATTATACATACATCTACCGAAACTGAGGCTTTAAGTAGTTATATTTTAACCACAATTAGGTCAAAGTGTGATGTACATTTTGATTATTACAGAATATCTTCCATAACAGGATGTAAAAGGTAGGGTCAGCTAATCTTTCTTAATTTTTTCAGCCCTCGTCAGCCGTTAGTTTTTGTTAGCAACTAATTTTGTATTTTATTAGTTCTTTTACGTAATGTTTAAAGTTTGACCCTTCATTATTTTTGTGTTTAAAAGTATTAAATTTATGGGTTGTATTTTTTAGAAGTTTAATATGGGTTGTATTTTTTTTAGAAGTTTAATGTAAGGACCCTAATATTTTACCTATTTAATCTGAAGTCATTACTATATCTTGAAATACGGAATATACAATAAATGGGCCCTATTCATAAATGCAACTTGAACTCCCCTTTTATTACAAATGAAAAAAAAAAACATTATTGAAATAAAGAAAAAGTAACAAAACCCAAAATGAATGTTTTATTCTACCCTATGGTTTATTATACAAATACATTTCAACCTATACTAACCTATACTAATGATGCAAACCTAGACACGAAATGGAGAAAAGCAAACAACTACCCTAGACGTGTGCCATGGTCCCGAGGTGTACGATGCCACCGTCGTTGTCACATGAGTGTCTTGCCCTTATCTACAAAAGTAAAGTAGCACGAGGCTTAAGTATTTCTAGAATACTCAGTAAGTGGCCCTATCGGGGTTATGCGACAATCACATACAATGAAATGATGGGACCTATCGTTTCATTTCGTTTAGTTTTCCCTACGATGCAATCCTAACGGGTAATCGTGGACGTGTACCATATACTCTACACACAGCCCATACGTGTGAGTATGGGCTCACCAGCTAGTTCGCACACCGCTGGGCCACTATCCTTATCCGGTGGGCATACTCTAGGAGCCCCTTATGCCGGGACCCATTAAAGCTAGAACCGTCACGGCAGCGCTATGCAAAGTATAACGATCGTTGTCCTGCCATTGGATGTACGCGTCCAGACCCTTGTGATGGGATGGGGGTATCCCCCTAGATGCATGAACACACATAATACATGGGGTCCCCCCTACTTCTACATTTATCATTAATGATCATAACCCCCTGTCACGTTCCATGCTTCATGTCATTCTCATTTTTCAATTCACATTTTATACATATCCTATCGGGGTTATGATTCCACACAGTTTATCGTGTTTCATGTCATACAATTCATGCTGTTTATATTCACATATTCCATACAAACATGCCATAATCATTCAAGGACCACATATCGTCACATGCATATCATATCACATCAAACTAAGCACATTAAACTAGCATACAATTTAATGACACGTGCAAATCGACGGGCACGTGCCAACATACAACAAATAACACGTAACCTACAACAGGTGAGCTACTTACCTGGTTAGCTTAAGTCGTTGTCACGTATATATCCTTAATGAAAGGTCGATTCTGTCCTTTGAAATCCAAGTAAATCTATGTGAGCCATGACAACAGTTTCAAGTTTCAAGTTTGAACTCTATAAAATTGTTTCTCTAATTTACATGTTAAAATTATGATATTTGATGTTAAACAAAATTTAATGGAGTTTCATGGGCTCTGGTATTTACTGTTTCATTTTTAAATTCTGTTCAACAAATCTTTCCTTCTCCCTCTTTGTAATTATTTTTCCCTTCTCCCTCCTTGTAATTATTTTTGTAAATAGATTTTCAATTTTGTAAATAAGATATTTCACTAATTCTATATTCATTTTCATTTGTAAACAGATATTCTTCACCAATTTTTATCAATTCTTTGGTTACTATCTTATCAATTTATGGATCTGCCAACTAAAATTTTATTGATTGTAACCTTATTTCTTGGCTAACAAAAAATCTAATTAATTGAACCTTATTTCCTATAACTTCCAAGGCTAACAAAAAATCTAATTAATTAAATATGAGATCTGATTATTACATGATCTAGTAAAATAAGAAAGAAGATTTGATCCTAAATTGATTTCTTATACCTATAACTATAAAAGAAAAAGGAAATGATCTAGTAAAATAAGAAAGAAGATTTGATCCTAAATTGATTTCTTATACCTATAACTATAAAAGAAAAAGGAAATCTGAGATAGGATTTTACACGTAATAGTAGACCAAAATCTCTTCAGTAGATCTGCATCATATCCTTGAAACACCATTTTACTTTTTCCCAAATCAGACATTTTTTCCTATTTATTTTTGGATGAACTCTGGTGGGGTTGAGGAAGGAGGATGCAATTGGGACGATAAGGTAGTGGGGGAGAAGTGGGGAAATTTTATTTTTATTTTTATTTTTAAGTAATCTTTTTTAGTCATTTAATTATGATTTTTTTTTATTATTTTAACGTGTATATTTTTTTAATTATTTTTATTTGTTTATTATTATTATTATTTATTATTTATTATTATTATTATTATTATTATTTGGCTATTACATTACCTATTGTGATGTCCCACATTGGTTGGGGAGGAGAAGAAATCACCCTTTATAAGGGTGTGGAAACCTTCTCCTACCAGACACGTTTTAAATCCCGGAGGGAAAGCCCGAGGTTACATTTAAAATGCAAGATTAAAAAGTTAATTTTTTATATTAATTAAGATAAAATATTGAAAATTTATTGAAAGAAAATTAATAAATAGATTTTTTTTTTCATTTTTATACTTCCTATGGTCATATTTTTTTTAAGGACAAAAATGTATAAGAATGATTAAAAAAAAAAAGTATATTTTTGGTAGTACGATATCAAGGGAATATATCGAGTGAGAGAAAACGCTATATTTATGGCACAAAATCCATCACATTTTGTAGCATCATATTAGAGGCATGGACATAAGTAGCTTTTGTTGACATTGTATGCATTTCATTGACAAAGGTCTCTATTGACACATTCATGAGAGAGTTTCGATAGAAAGTAACCTCATATGTTATTGTGATTACACTTTAACAATGGAAAGAAAGTACACATTAACACTATTAAGTTAGAAAGGAGAAATTTTGAAGGATGAGAGTTCTTTGTAACCTATGTGCCTTTTAGTGCTCTATGATGCTTTTTATTTCAATAAATATGAAAGAGATGAACATTTGACCTTAAAACAAATAAGAGTGTTTTTATTTATAGCTTTGGATTGACGAGAAAATGCAACTAAAGAATGGATTACATCATTTACAAGATACTTATCGGTGTGGGTGGGAGTATAATTAAAGGAAATACCTTAGCCTCCCCCGGTCCATATGGAGTTATGATCAACACATTGATCACTAAGCCGACTTTGTTGCTCCAGGCAGAAAACAGTATTAGTAGCTTGCCCATATTTGCCACTAAAATTACACCAAAACAACGTGGTTTGCATAAGATTTTCTTTAAAGTTCTAGTTGTAATTGTCTCCAGCGTTGATGACATGCTCGCCCAAATCGTTATTTTTCGACTTGCAGTGAACCACCAGAGTTGAATCTGCCATCCATTCAAAATGGTCTCTTGCCAATTGGACCGTACAGGTTGCATCTTGGATGGTGACAATATAACTTGCACCTTGGATGCCGCTAAACACGACTTAATCATATTGTTTGGTTCCAAAGCAATCAATGTGATTAAACATAATATGCTAAGAGATTTTGTTAGTATACCACATCATCATAACTCATACATCATCATATACTAGTGTAATAGTCCAAAAATAAATAAAGAAATAAAGAATTAAAATAGTTAAAATTATAATAATAAAAAAATTAATTAATTAATTAATTAAAAAATAAAAAAATAAAAAAATAAAAAAAACATTTCCACAGTTCTCTCCACTAACCTCTCATCCCTTCCCACAATTATCTCTCCTCAACCTATCCTTATGCCAGCAAGTAACAGTTACTGCAAAAAAAGAAACAGAAAATCAACAGTTAGTTACTGCAAAGAAAAAAAAAAAAAAAAACAGAAAATCACTAATTTACTTGAGAAAAAAAATGAGAATGACCTTTACCTAGTTGAGATTCACTGAGATTTAAGTGAAGATAGATCTCATCAACAAAGTATATATTAAATCTTTATTTTCTTTTATCCTATTTTTTAGAAATCACAACTATATCTTCAATGAATTATTACAATCTGAGTTAGAAACTAAATGTCAATGATTCTAGTCAATCACGTCAAATTAGTAATATTATATTAAATTTCAATCACGTCAAATTAGTAATATTATATTAAATTTTTATCAGTAGCCAAGTGAACAGATTAAAGATAAAATGGCCCAGAAAAGTTTTGAATAGGAAACACTGAGATAAGGAAAGATTTGGAAACAGGGATCACGGGAAATTTGGAAGGCATGACAACACAATTAAAAGGAAACAGTTAAAAAAAAAAAAAAGATGAGGGAATTAAAAATCACAAACTAAATATAGAGGGAGAAAGGTAAACAGGGTAAATACAGAGAGGTGAGAGTAGTAAAGCCCAGAATAACTTGAAAAGTTGTATTATACAATAGTATGAAAAATAAGATTTTTAATAAAAATATAATTATAGATATATACCATTTCAGACTTTTAACAATGGACCAATTTAAATTAGAGAAATAATGACGACGACTTAAGCTGGCCAGGTAAGTGACCTTACTATCGGCATGGTTATATTTGATTTTGACACGTGCCCTGTGGTTCGGCACGTGTCATATATATTGATATGTGTGAATTGTCTGTGGATCGATATGCTTCCTATATGTTATGTTATAATATGTTGTTTGTATGATAATAAGTATGGTACGATGTGCTCAAGGATATGTTTGAGATAGGGTACGAGAAGGATGCACAAAACGAAATTGTAACGACCCAGATCCACCGCTAGCAGATATTGTCCTCTTTGGGCTTTCCCTTTCGGGCTTCCCCTCAAGGCTTTAAAACGCGTCTACTAGGGGAAGGTTTCCACACCCTTATAAAGGGTGGTTTGTTCTCCTTCCCAACCAATGTGGGACATCACAATCCACCCCCCTTCAGGGCCCAGCGTCCTCGCTGGCACTCTTTCCTTCCTTCAATCGATGTGGGACCACCCCTAAATCCACCCCCCTTTGGGGTCCAGCGTCCTTACTGGCACACCGCCTTGTGTCTACCCCCCTTCGGGGAACAGCGAGAAGGCCGGCACATCGTCCGGTGACTGGCTCTGATACCATTTGTAACGACCCAGATCCACCGCTAGCAGATATTGTCCTCTTTGGGCTTTCCCTTTCGGGCTTCCCCTCAAGGCTTTAAAACGCGTCTACTAGGGGAAGGTTTCCACACCCTTATAAAGGGTGGTTTGTTCTCCTTCCCAACCAATGTGGGACATCACAATAACTGGAACGACCCTAAATTTCCACATACTCAGAGTCGCTACTAACGTCTCATGCTCATCTATAATGCGGAAATATAACTCTTACATGAACATAATTGATAATGAAAATTTTCAAAAAAAACGTTTAAAACAACTTCTCCTCTGAAAAACACTGCCATGGTCTTACGTGTTTAAATATGAAATACTGAAATTTGGAGAAACCAAAAACAAGTACAAAATAATTTAAAACAATGAAATGCAAAACAACCTATTCTAACTTAAGACTAGAAATTTAAATATGAGTCTACCCTATGCACGTGCCACAGTCTCTGCTCGCGATGCCGCCGTCCTCCGTACAAGTGCGCCTTGCCTTTACCTGAAAAACAATATGGCACACGGCCTGAGTATTTCGAAGAAATACTCAGTAAGTGACCCCACTATAGGGGCCATGCTAATGCAAACACATGCAATCATGAATAGGGACCTATCTCTAATCATCTTAGGGGTGGCCTCCAGTCTCGGACAAATTGGATGTGTAGTACTTCCCTACACACGACTCACACGTGCGAGTGTGAGTCCCCAGGGCGCTCGCACACCCCCTGGACCCTCTGGTCAAGCTAATCTGTAGCGACGTCCGGAGGTCAGCGGAACCCCATAGTGTCATGCGCCTCATGAACACCCTCATCTGTGTGCTTTCGCACCTGTGCGCATTCGCGCTCATCATAAGGTGCGCGTCCGCACTCATCATCTCTAGGGGAAGTAGCCCTATGCTTATGAACATACAAAATGCATGAGGTCCCTCTAAATCCATCGTAATGTCTCTTCTGACACAACCCTCTAGTCTCATCTCTTTGTTACCCTAGGTAACGCATACTCGTGGATATTTATATAAATATCATTTTCATGCTCTTAGGGTTGTGTCCTACGTCGATCTAACGACATGATGCAATATGGCACTCATCATCATCTAGCATGCTCAATATGGAAAACATCATCATATTAAGGTAAAAATCATGCAATCATCAAGCTCATCATAATGCCACAACGTGCGTCAAACATATCAAGCGTCACCCAACAAAATATGTATATACTGCACATATCATCAAGCATCATAATCCACACATCATCATAACTCATACAATTATTTAGCCTATCCTATAGTAAGGTCACTTACTTGGTTGGCCTCGGCCGAAGTACTCCCTAAATAGCTAAACGTAAGCTCCCGTTCCGTGAGAGCTGCTTCCTACTTCGCTGGGGTTTGTTTCCTATCACACCGTTCACCACTTTCCGTTAGTATTTCACAATTAATTTACCTAATTTAATAAATGTGAAATACGGCTCTAAAACGGCCTCGGATACCTTAATCAGGGCCGAAAACAGATCCGGGAGGGTCGAAACAGTGGAAACCGGGCTGAAAACAGGTGAGCCGAGCCGAACAGCCGCTGGAGCCGCCGGAGGAGCCGCCAGAGCGTCACCGGAGGGAGCCCGAGCCGTTTGCGCCGAGCCGAGCCGAGGACTGCCGCGCCGCTGTGTGACACGTGGCAGCAGCAGAGAAAGCCACGTCGGGCGGTAGTGTCGGGTCGAAGCGCGGGTCGCAGTCCGGTTCGGGTCGTGGTTCGGGTCGCGGGCTGTGGAAGGCTACTGGGCCAAGGCTAAACGTTGGGCCTCGGCTTACTGGGCTGGGCCGCGAGTGTTTGGTTTGCAGGCCGGCTCAATTGGACCGTGGGTCTAGTCTGGGTTGGTTCAACTGAACCGTAGCTTCTGGGCCGGTTTGAGGTTTGGGCCGCTGTAGTTGGGCTGGGCCGAAGGCAGAGGCCAAGGGGGAAACGGGCTGGCTCTCCCGGGTTCTGGGTTCGGGTTGACCCGGATCCGTGGATCTCGTCTTCCTTACCCGACTTTGGCCGATTTTCCGGCGAGTTTTCTCTCTCCTTCCCGCGGCGTTTTCGTTGCCGATTTCGGTCCTCTTCCTTCTCTTTTCCTCTTTGTTCGTCGTCCTTCTTTCCTTTTTGGGAGTTTTGCGGCCTAAAAGCTTCTAAAAGCCATAGATCTAAGAATCGATTAAGAAACCTAACTTTCCGACCTCGGTTACCGACGACGACGCTTACGAAATAACACCAAATGCCCCTGAGTTATTGTGCTTTCGTTAGGGATCTCTCTTACGGTAGTAACAGGTTGTTTGGTGTCGGTTTAAGGGTGATTTGAGGGCTCGTCGGAGAAACTGAACACTCGCCGACGTTTGTCCGAAATCTCTCTCTCTCTCTCTCTCGAAATTTTCCTCCCTTTTCTCCCTTTGCAGGCGTTCTGAAGATGCTGGGCTGAGGGTGGGCGTGCTGTGGCCGTTGTTTGGCGTGGGTTCCGCGAAACTCGGCGGTCGCCGGAAAACTCGCGGGTTTTTCCGGCGACTGGGTTTTTTTTTTTTTTTTTTTTTTTTTTTTTTTTCTTTTCGTTTTCTCGTTTTCATTTACTTATTTATTATATATATATATATATATATATATATATATATATATATAATATTTTCTTTTTCTTTCCCGGGTCGTTACAGAAATGTAACGATAGGAGTAAGATACGTTCATGAAACGTTAGAGTTAGGTTACATACCGGAGTGCTATGGATAGGAGAGATTGATGAAAGAATACGGTTAAGTTATGGGTAGAAAGGGATAGGTTTGTGATAGATTGATAGAATGATAGCGTTAGGGTACGTTCTTGTGATGATATGACTAAGGTACGTCACGTAATGATATGTCTGTGATAGGTATAAGAACGTTAAGGCTATGGTAAGTTAGAGAACGATATGACTATGAAGTGTTTACGTTATTGACTTGGTTATGATATGATACATTGTATGCTAGATTATGGTGCTTAAGTACAAAATCATGTGAACGTGAATGTATGTTATTTATGCTTCTTAGTTGATGTGATATGAATGCATGTGACGATGTGTGGCCCTTGTACGATTATGGCTTGTTGTATGAGTATTGAAATGTAACTGAATGAATTGTATGACATAAAATACGGTAAATTGCATGATACATAACCCCGCTAGGAATATGTATGATGTAACAAAATGAGAATGAGAATGACATGTAAGCATGAAAACGTGACACGGGGTTATGTTCATTAAATGATGACTGTAGGACTAATGGGATCTCATGCATATTGTGTGATCATGCATTTGGGGGGAGTGATTCGAATCATTCAAGCTCAAGCTCGACATGATCAATCTTGCTTAGGTTGCATGTAGTTTGGGTTGCTTAGGTTGCATTTGGGGGGGAGTGATTCAAGCTCAAGCTCGACATGATCAAGAATGCACTAGTTTAGGTTGCATGTAGAATCATTCAAGCTCGACATGATCAATCTTGCTTGTGGAGTGATTCGAATCTCAAACAAGTGTTTGAGATATTTGATCAACAAGAATCATTCAAGCTAGGCATGATCGATCTTGCTTGTGGAGTGATTCGAATCTCAATCAAGTGTTCTTGCCTTGAGATATTCGATCGACAAGGTAATCCGAATCTTATTCCCCTTGTATTGATTCCTTATCTTATCATTTGGTATCAAAATGATATGTGGAAATCACTACAAGGGGAGTAAGATTCGGATTACCTTGTTGATCGAATATCTCATGGCAAGAACATTGTTTGAGATTCGAATCACTCCACAAGCAAGATCGATCATGTCTAGCTTGAATGATTCTTGTTGATCAAATATCTCAACGCAAGAACACTTGGTTGAGAGATTCGAATCACTCCACAAGCAAGATTGATCATGTCGAGCTTGAATGATTCTACATGCAACCTAAACTACATAGAATTGCAAAGAAACTTAGCCATTGGCTAAAGAAAAGCACAAATGCTTCCTTTACTATATTTTCCAAGTCTACATTACAAATACAACATACATGGCTTTATATAGCCTCAAAATGAAACTATTAAAGGCATTCCAAAAGTTGTAACATTCATACTTAATGACCATAATTAGCCATTATGTAAATGTAACCTAAAGTAAATAAAATGTCTTAAAATACAATAACTCTAAATTACTCTAAACTGTAACCCACCCAAAATTTGTAACAATCAAACTTCATTCTTCTTCAATGTGGCATGAATTGAAACATATTTTCATAATTTCAACAATGTTTTCTTCAGATCTTCATTGAAGTATATTGTATGATTGATGTCTCTTGGTTCATATCACACATATTATAACATAACATAACATATAGGAAGCATATCGATCCACAGACAATTCACACATATTAATATATATGACACGTACAGAACCACAGGGCACGTGTCAACATCAACATCAAATATAACCATGCCGATAGTAAGGTCACTTACCTGGCTCACTTAAGTCATTGTCACAAATATATCTTTAATGAAAGTTCGATTCCGTCCTTTGAAATCCGAGTCAACCTATATGAGCTCATGACATCAGTTTCAAGTATGAACTCTATAAAATTATTTCCCTAATTTACATTGGCCATCTTAAAATTCATCTTTTATGTTAGACAAAATTTAAAGAAGCTTCCTGCCCTCTGTAAAAAAATTTTGATTTTCTCTTAGACAAAATTTAAAGGTTTCCTTTTATTATTAAATACTGTTTAACCAATCTTTCCTCAATCTCACTCCCTCTCTCTCTCTCATTTTTTTTTTTTTTCATTTTGTAAATGAGTTTTTCAATGGTGTAAAAAGATATTACTGGCCAATTTTAAGTACATGCTAGATCTTTTAGCCACCTAAAATTTTATTCAATCTAACCTTATAACCTTATTTCGTATAATTAAAATGCTAACAACAATCTAATAATTGTATATGATGGGATCTGATTATTATAGACAGTCAGATAGGAAAGAAGATTTGATCCTAAATTAATTTCTTATAACCATAACATAGGAAAAGGAAATCTGAGATAGAATTTTACCATAATTGTAACGACCCTAAATTTCCACATATCTAGAGTCGCCACTAACGTCTCATGCTCATCTCTAATGCAGAATAAAAATCTAAGCATGCTCATCTTTATTAGCGGAAAAATTTAAAACTTCAGAATACATTAAAACATTGGAAAACACTGTCGGACTTACGTGTTTCAAACATTGTGCTGGAGCTCAAAAAGATAAAATAAAACGATTACAAATTAATTAATATAAATGAATGAAATGCAAACGCCCTATCCTAACCAAGACTAGGATTTAAATATACAACTATCCTATGCACGCGCCACAGTCTCTGATCACGATGCCACCGTCAACCGTACATGGGCGCCTTGCCTTTACCTGAAAAAAAAAACAATATGGCACACGGCCTGAGTATTTCTTCGAAATACTCAGTAAGTGACCCCACTATGGGGGCCATGCTAATGCAAACACATGCAATCATGAATAGGGACCTATCTCTAATCATCTTAGGGGTGGCCTCCAGTCTCGGACAAATTGGATGTGTAGTACTTCCCTACACACGACTCACACGTGCGAATGTGAGTCCACAGGGCGCTCGCACACCCCCTGGACCCTCTGGTCAAGCTAATCTGTAGCGACGTCCGAAGGTCAGTGGAACCCCATAGTGTCATGCGCCTCATGAACACCCTCATCTGTGTACTTTCGCACCTGTGCGCATTCGCGCTCATCGTAAGGTGCGCGTCCGCAACCATCATCTCTAGGGGAAGTAGCCCTATGCTTATGAACATACAAAATGCATGAGGTCCCTCTAAATCCATCGTAATGTCTCTTCTGACACAACCCTCTAGTCTCATCTCTTTGTTACTCTAGGTAACGCATACTCGTGGATATTTATATTACTATCATTTTCATGATCATAGGATTGTGTCCTACGTCGATCTAACGACATGATGCAATATGGCACTCATCATCATCTAGGATGCTCAATATGGAAAACATCATCATATTAAGGTAAAAATCATGCAATCATCATGCTCATCATAATGCCACAACGTGCGTCAAACATATCAAGCGTCACTCAACAAAATATGTATATACTGGCACATAACATCAAGCATCATACAATTTATTTAGCCTATCCTATAGTAAGGCCACTTACTTGGTTGGCCTTGGCTGAAGTACTCCTTAAATCGCTAAATGTAAGCTCCCGTTCTGTGAGAGCTGCTCCCTACGTCCCTGGGTTTGTTTCCTATCACACCGTCCACCACTTTCCGTTAGTATTTCACAATTAATTTACCTATAATTTAATAAATGGGAAATACGGCTCTGAAACGGCCTCGGATACCTTAATCGGGGCCGAAAACAGATTCGGGAGGGTCGGAACAGTGGAAATCGGGCTGAAAACAGGTGAGTCGAGCCGAACAGCCGCTGGAGCCGCCGGAGCATCGCCGGAGGGAGCCCGAGCCGTTTGCGCCGAGCCGAGCCGAGGGACTGCCTGCACTGCTGTGTGACATGTGGCAGTAGCAGAGAAAGCCACGTCGGGCGGCAGTGTCGAGTCGAAGCGCGGGTCGCAGTCCGGTTCGGGTCGTGGTTCGGGTCGTGGGCTGTGGAAGGCTATTGGGCCAAGACTAATCGTTGGGCCTTGGCTTACTGGGCTGGGCCGCAGGAGTTTGGTTTGCAGGCCGGCTCAATTGGACCGTGGGTCTAGTCTGGGTTGGTTCAACTGAACCGTAGCTTCTAGGCCGGTTTGCGGTTTGGGCCGCTATAGTTGGGCTGGGCCGAAGGTAGAGGCCAAGGGAAGAACGGGCTGGCTCTCCTGGGTTCTGGGTTTGAGTTGACCCGAATCCGTGGATCTCGTCTTCCTTACCCGACTTTGGCCGATTTTCTGGCGAGCTTTCTCTCTCCTTCCCGCGGCGTTTCCGTTGCCGATTTCGGTCCTCTTCCTTCCCTTTTCCTCTTTGTTCTTCGTCCTTCTTTTCTTTCTGGGAGTTTTGCAGCCTAAAAGCTCCTAAAAGCCACAGATCTAAGAATCGATTAAGAAACCTAATTTTCCGACCTCGGTTACCGACGATGACGCTTACAAAATGACACAAAACGCACCCTGAGATATTGTGCTTTCGTTAGGGATCCCTCTTATGGTGGTAACAGGTCGTTTGGTGTCGGTTTGAGGGTGGTTTGAGGGTTCGTCGGAGAAACTAGACACTCGCCGACGTTTGTCCGAAATCTCTCTCTCTCTCTCTCTCGAAATTTTCTCTCTTTTTCCCCTTTGCAGGTGTTCTGAAGATGCTAGGTGTCGTGGGCTAAGGGTGGCGTGCTGTGGCCGTCGTTTCGTGTGGGTTCCGCGAAACTCGGCGGTCGCCGGAAAACTCGCGGGTTTTCCGGCGACCGAGTTTTTTTTTTTCTTTTCGTTTTCTCGTTTTCCTTTATTTATTTATTATTATTATAAATATATATATTATTATTTTAAATATATATATATATATATATATAATAATAACGGACAAAAATCTCTAAATCTGCAATATGTTCAAAGCCATTTTACTTATTCTCAAATCTGACCCTCCTTGTTTTCTGTTTCTTTCTTTTTTATGTAGGTTTTCTATTTCTTTCTTTTATTTGCAGTTGGCGTAGGATGGTAGAGGAGAGATAATTGTGGGAAGGGATGAGAGGTTAGTGGAGAGAGGTGGGGGAAATATATATATTTTTTTTCTCTAATTTTAATTTTAATTTTAATTAATTAATTATTATTATTATAATATTTCTTTATTTTTTTATTTATTTTTGGGCTATTACATTATATCCCTCTCAAAGAAACTTTCGTCCCCGAAAGTGCTTTAATCTTGGAATAACTCGAGTCCCTATTCTAAGAGTTCTTTGTCAAGTCGTCAAGTATCATTAAGTAAAAATTCTTAACAAGTATACCTGATATGAACCAAGAGACATCATTCATACAATATACTTCAATGAAGATGTGAAGAAAATGTTGTTAAAATTATCAAAAGAGGTTGCAATTCATGTCACATTGAAGAGGAATGAAGTTTGATGGTTGTAAATTTTGGGTGGGTTACAATTTAGAGTAATTTAGAGTAATTTAGAGTTATTGTATTTTAAGACATTTTATTTATTTTAGGTTACATTTGGCTAATTATGGCCATTAAGTATGAATGTTACAACTTTTGGAATGCCTTTAATAGTTTCATTTTGAGGCTATATAAAGCTATGTATGTTGTATTTGTAAGGTAGACTTGGAAAATATAGTAAAAGAAGCATTTGTGCTCTTCTTTAGCCAATGGCTATTTGCAATTCTATGTAGTTTAGGTTGCATGTAGAATCATTCAAGCTCGACATGATCAATCTTGCTTGTGGAGTGATTCGAATCTCAATCAAGTGTTTGAGATATTTGATCAACGAGAATCATTCAAGCTAGACATGATCAATCTTGCTTGTGAAGTGATTCGAATCTCAATCAAGTGTTCTTGCCTTGAGACAATCGATCAACAAGGTAATCCGAATCTTATTCCCCTTGTATTGATTCCTTATCATATCAATACCCTAATCCATATGAGTCATAAACATTTATTTGCATGCATAAAACTTTCATCAGCCTATCACTTTGTATTCATAAAATCTTTGATTCCTTATAAGGTTTTTGTCAGATAGTTAGGTATTTTAAATCTTAATTCATACTCAAAAGGGTCTTTTGGTCATTTACCCCCAAATCTTGGTTTAATTCTTCCACATATTCCAATGGCCTTGTAACTTTGTGTAATCCCTTTAAACCATGTCATAAGGCTCCTCATCAAATTTCATGTCATTTAGAGGTCACTTTGGTCATAAACTAGTGGTACGTAATTATAGGGTATTTCAGTCATTTTACACCTACATTTGGTTTAGCCCGTTATCATAACCTAATGATCACAAAATTTCGTACATAACTTTATCATCCCATATTGAGTCTTCTTCTAAAATTTCATGGATAACATAGTTCATCTAAGGTTTATGGCTCAGGTACTTCATTGAAATAAATGTTCGCGTGTACAATAAGGTTGACAAACTTACTCAATCTGAATAGTTTCTCACTTTTGTTTTCAATCTACTGGATCAATAGTTTTACTAGTTTCTGCTTTACATTATTCTCCAAATCAAATTCTCTAAACTTAGCTAAAGGTTCACTCATTGACCTTTCTGTCCATACATTATCAAAATGTAACGACCCGAAATTTTCTACTTAATTTAAGATCTACTGTATACATACCATAAACATTGAATGCGGAAGACTTCATTTAAATTCCATAAAATATTAACTTTAACTTAAAACACAGCCATGGACTTAAGTATTTCGAAAACATCTTTAAAACGACACAACAAAAGACTCGAAATAAAATAAATAAGCGTTTAAGTTTAAAACATCCTATTCTATCCTAAGTCTAAGAAAATAAATACCACTATCCTATGCATGTGCCATGATCTTGAGTTGCAATGTCGTCGTCAGCCGTACAAGAATGCCTATCCTTAACCTGAAAAATGTAGTAGCACATGACTTGAGTATTTAAAGAAATACTCAGTAAGTGACCCCCCTATTGGGGTTAAATGCAACAATCACATGCAATGAAATGATGGGACCTATCTTTCATTTCGTTTCGTTTCGTTTCATTTCACTTCGTTTTGTTTCGTTTTCTCTACGGTGTAATCCTAACAGGTAATCGTGGACGTGCACCATATACTCTACACGTAGCCCATACGTGCGAGTATGGGCTACCGGCTAGTTCGCACATCGCTGGGCCACTGTCCCTAGCCGGTGGGCATGCTCTGGGGCCCACCGGGACCCGTTAAAACTAAAACCGTCACGGCAGCGCTATGCAGGGCATAACGATCATTGTCCTGCCATTTGGATGTACGCGTCCGTACCCTCGTGATGGGATAGGGGTATCCCCCCAAATGCATGATCACATAATATGCATGAGGTCCCACTAGTCCTACAGTCATCAGTTAATGAACATAACGTCATGTCACGTTTTCATGCTTACGTGTCATTCTCATTCTCATTTCATTACATATCATACATATTCCTAGCAGGGTTATGTATCGTGCAATTTACCGTATTTCATGTCATACAATTCATTCAGTTACATTTCAATACTCATACAACAAGCCATAATCGTACAAGGGCCACACATCGTCACATGCATTCATATCACATCAAGTAAGCAGCATAAATAACATACATTCACGTTCACATGATTTTGTACTTAAGCACCATAATCTAGCATACAATGTATCATATCATAACCAAGTCAATAACGTAAACACTTCATAGTCATATCGTTCTCTAACTTACCATAGCCTTAACGTTCTTATATCTATCACAGACATATCATTACGTGACGTACCTTAGTCATATCGTCACAAGAACGTACTCTAATGCTATCGTTCCATCAATCTATCACAAACCTATCCCTTTCTACCCATAACCTAACCGTATTCTTTCATCAATCTCTTCTATCCATAGCACTCCGGTATGTAACCTAACTCCAACGTTTCATGAACGTATCTTACTCCTATCGTTACATTTCGTTTTGTGCATCCTTCTCGTATCCTATCTCAAACATCTCCTAGAGCACATCGTACCATAATTATTATCATACAATCCACATATTATAACATAACATAACATATAGGAAGCATATCGATCCATAGACAATTCACACATATCAATATATATGACATGTGCCGAACCACAGGGCACGTGTCAACATCAAATATAACCATGTCGATAGTAAGGTCACTTACCTGGATAGCTTAAGTCGTTGTCACGTATATATCCTTACTGAATGTTCGATTCTGTCCTTTGAAATCCAAGTCAACCTATGTGAGCCCATGACATTAGTTTCAGGTTTGAACTCTACAACATTATTTCTCTAATTTACATTGGTCCATTGTTAAAAGTCTGAAATGTTATATATCTATAATTATTTTTTTATTAAAAATCTTATTTTTCATACTGTTGTATAAGAAAGTAGATACGGCTTTATCAAGTTATTCTGTGCTTTACTATTCTCTGTATTTACCCTCTGTGTTTACCTTTTTTTCCCTCTATATTTAGTTTGTGGTTTTTAATTCCCTAATCTTCTTTATTTATTTTTTTATCTGTTTCCTTTTAATTCTGTGGTCATGCCTTCCAAATTTAAGTGATCTCTGTTTCCAAATCATTCATCTCAGTGTTTCTTATTCAAAAGTTTTCTTCCATTCTATCTTTAATCTATTCATTTGGCTACTGATAAATTTTTTATCTAATATTACTAATCTGACGTGATTGACTAGAATCGTATAAATGATTGACATTTAGTTTCTAACTCAAACCTTGATCATTGTAATAATTCAATGAAGATCTAGTTGTGATTTCTAAAAAAAAATAGGATAAAAGAAAATAAAGATTTAATATGTACCTTGTTGATCAGATCTATCTTCACATCAATCTCCGGTCAATCTCAATTGGGTAAAGGTCATTCTCATTTTTTTCTCAAAGTAAATCTTACTATTATTGATTTTATGTTTTTTTTTTGCAGTAACTGTTACTTCTGGCATAAGGATAAGTTGAGGAGAGATAATTGTGGGAAGGGATTAGAGGTTAGTGGAGAGAAGTGGGGAAGAATTTTTTTTTTAATTAATTAATTAATTTTTTTTTATTATTATTATTTTAACTATTTTTATAATTATGTTTATTCGTTAATTTCTTTATTTATCTTTGGGCTATTACACAAAATCTCATTTTTAAATATCCAAACTCGCATTTTCTTTTCGTACAATTTTTTTTCTCTCTCTCCCTATCATTAAAGAAATACAAAGAAAAATTCGGGGTTAGAAACATTCTCGAGAATTTCTCTTAAGATTTGAACCAATAGATGATGGTAGAACTAGGATAGATATTTTTTGTTTCCTACTCACACGCGCTCATATCTTTGTTTCTTGATCTATCTCTAATTTTAATCTTCCTCTCCAATAAGATATTACGGTGCTGGTGTAGACCGAAATTTCATTACAGTCCAATTCTGACCGGTAATAGATACCGAGGCTTTGCAATATTTGACTGATCACAATTCTATATAGTCCATTTACTATAGGAGTTCTCCGGGAATTCATTAGAGGAATGTTTCCAATTAAAATTGTTCGTTCTCTATATTTTTAATAATTAATGTAACGACCCTAAATTTCCACATACTTAGAGTCGCTACTAACGTCTCATGCTCATCTATAATGCGGAAATATAACTCTTACATGAACATAATTGATAACGAAAATTTCAAAAAAACATTTAAAACAACTTCTTCTTTGAAAAACACAGCCATGGTCTTACGTGTTTAAATATGAAATACTGAAATTTAGAGAAAACAAAAACAAATACAAATAATTTAAAACAATGAAATGCAAAACAACCTATTCTAACTTATAGAAACTTAAATATGATTCTACCTGCATGTGCCACAGTCTCTGCTCGCGATGCCACCGTCCTCCGTACAAGTGCGCCTTGCCTTTACCTGAAAAATGATGTGGCACACGGCCTGAGTATTTCAAAGAATACTCATTAAGTGGCCCCACTATAGGGGGCCATGCAAATGCAAACACATGCAATCATGATTTAGGGACCTATCTCTAATCATCTTAGGGGTGGCCTCCAGTCTCGGACAAATTGGATGTTTAGTACTTCCCTACACACGACTCACACGTGCGAGTGTGAATCCCCAGGGCGCTCGCACACCCCCTAGACCCTCTGGTCAAGCTAATCTATAGCGACGTCCGGAGGTCAGCGAAACCCCATAGTGTCATCCACCTCATGAACACCCTCATCTGTGTGCTTTCGCACCTGTGCGCATACGCGCTCATCATACAGTGCACGTCCGCACTCATCATCTCTAGGGGAAGTAGCCCTATGCTTATGAACATACAATATGCATGAGGTCCCTCTAAATCCATCATAATGTCTCTTCTGACACAACCCTCTAGTCTCATCTCTTTGTTACTCTAGGTAACACATACTCGTGGATATTTATATTAATATCATTTTCACGCTCTTAGGGTTGTATCCTATGTCGATCTAACGACATGATGCAATATGACACTCATCATCATATAGCATGCTCAATATGGAAAACATCATCATATTAAGGTAAACGTCACGCAATCATCATACTCATCATATTGCCATAAAGTGCATCAAACATATCAAGTACGACATTCATCAAATATATATATACTGAGCACATCATCAGGTATCATAACTCACACATCATCATAAGTCATACATCATCATAACTCATATACCGCATCATACGACATAGTTCATACAACATCGTAACTCATACAATTTTTAGTCTATCCTATAGTAAGGCCACTTATCTGGTTGGCCTTAGCCGAAGTACTCCCTAATTTAATTGACGTAAGCTCCCGTTCCTCGAGAGTTGCTCTAAAGGTTGCTGGAGTTCGCTTCATATCCCACCGTTCGTCACCTTTTGTTAGTATTTCACATTTTAATTAATAATCCAACTAACAATGTGAAATATGGCTCTAAAACGGTCTTAGTAAAATCGAATTCCAAGTTTTCATTGTTTCTAAATTTTCTAAAACTCAAATTGAAAATATGTCAAGATTATTTCATGCTGCTTTGAATCATTCAATCCAATTATGGTCAGTTATAATATTATATTCTCTAGATACAAACAATAATAATTTTTCACATTTTCCATTTTATTTTTTGTACCTCTTTGTTCTCTTCTCTCTGTATTTTTTTTTTTTTCCTACAAATGATTATGCAATTATAAAACAATTTCAATGCATTTTGTTCTCCTCCCTTTGTTAATATGACTATCCAATTAACAGAAAGCCATTTTCAATCTATTATGTTTTCTTTCTCTCCCAAATGACTATTAAATTCATTTACAATCCATTCTAATTTCCTTCATAAAACTGACTATGCATCAATGATTTTCTTCTTTTTCCTAAAAATGATGATTCATGCCATTGACAAAACCATTTTTCAATCAATTTTGATTTTTGATATGAGATCCAAAAATCTAAATAATTGAAAAAAAGAGAGATCTAAAATAACTTTTTGCAAAAATAAAAGAAGAGATCTAACTTACCCATAAATTTTCTATCTCTTCCCTTCCTATCAGATCTTAGTGAAGCCATTCCTTCCCCATGGCCATGGGAGAGGGTCCATACTTTATTTTTTTTTCTTTTCTTTTTTTAATTATTATTATTATTATTATTATTTCGGGTCGTTACAATTAAAAAGAAAGAATTGTTTTCCTTTACTCATTATTGTTTGTGTCCACTTGATTTGGTTCATCATTAATGTCTCATCTTTGTAGCTGAATTCCATATACAAATTTGCCTATTTTCCCATACAAAATCAAGAAATTTGTAGTATTTATTCTCTTTTGGCTACCTACCCCAATTCTACTAATTTTTTTGGAGTCAAAATCATGACATGAAACTGGTTAAGAACTACACCCTGTCCCAATGCAAATAGAATGCACTAGTAAATCACATCAAAATCATGACATGAAACTGGTTAAGAACTCCACCCTGTCCCAATGCAAATAGAATGCACTAGTAAATCACATGGATCTATGAACAACTTCTTGTATTTGATTTGTGGTCAAGTTAGAGTTTTAGGATTTGGTAACTTTCATAGGAAACATTGTCAAATAGGCTTTTCTCTTCAGTCCAAAACTAATGTTCCTATAACCATAATGGAAAGACATCTCGTCCCTTTCAATGCTTTTGTAATATCAAGAATGGGCTTAACAAAATTCTCTTCTAAAAATTGGTATTATATAAGCATGTGGATATCCTCACATACCATATGTAATAGCCCAAAAATAAATAAAAAAATAAACTAATAAAAATAATTATAAAAATAGTTAAAATTATAATAATAAAAAAAAATTAATTAATTAATTAAAAAAAAAAAAAAAAAAAAAAAAAAAAAAACCTTTCCCCACCTCTCACCCTCTCATCCCTTCCCACACCACAATTATCTCTCCTCAACCTATCCTTATGCCAGCAAGTAACAGTTCCAGCAACAAATAAACAGAAAATCAATAATCCTAACATTTACTTGAGAAAAAAAATGAGAATGACCTTTAGATTCACCGGAGATTTAAGATAGATCTGATCAACAAGGAATATATTAAATCTTTATTTTTTTTTATCCTATTTTTTAGAAATCACAACTAGATCTTCATTGAATTATTACAATGATCTGAAACTAAATGTCAATGATTCTAGCCAATCACGTCAGATTAGTAATGTTAGATTAAATTTTTATCAGTAGCTAACTGAATAGATTAAAAATAGAATGGCCCAGAAAAAACACTGAGATAAGGAAAAATTTGGAAACAGGGATCACTGAAATTTGGAAGGCATGACAACAGAATTAAAAGGAAACAGATAAAAAAAAAAGAGAGAAGATTAGGGAATTAAAAACTACAAACTAAATATAGAGGAAAAAAGGTAAACACAGAGGGTAAATACATAGAGTTTACAAACAGTAGTAAAGCCCAGAATAACTTAAAAAGCTGTATCTATTTTCTTATACAACAGTAAGAAAAATAAGATTTTTAATAAAAATATAATTATAGATATATAAGATTTCAGACTTTTAACAATAGACCAATGTACATTAGAGAAATAATGTTGTAGAGTTCAAACCTGAAACTAATGTCATGGGCTCATATAGGTTGACTCGGATTTCAAAGGACAGAATCGAACTTTAATTCAAGATATATTCGTGACAACGACTTAAGTTGGCCAGGTAAGTGACCTTACTATCGGCATAGTTATATTTGATGTTGACACGTGCCCTGTGGTTCGGCACGTGTCATATATATCTGTAACGACCCTTAATTTCCACATACTCAGAGTCGCTACTAACATCTCATGCTCATCTATAATGCATAAATATAACTCTTACATGAACATAATTAATTTCGAAAAACGTTTAAAACAACTTCTTCTCTGGAAAACAAAGTCATGGTCTTACGTTTTTAAATATGAAATACTGAAATTTAGAGAAAACAAAAACAAATACAAAATAATTTAAAACAATGAAATGCAAAACAACCTATTCTAACTTACTAGATATTTAAAAATGAGTCTACCCTATGCACGTGCCACGGTCTCTGCTCGCGATGCTGCCGTCCTCCGTACAAGTGCGCCTTGCTTTTACCTGAAAAATGATGCGGCACACGGCCTGAGTATTTCAAAGAATACTCAGTAAGTGGCCCCACTATAGGGAGCCATGCAAATGCAAACACATGCAATCATGATTTAGGGACCTATCTCTAATCATCTTTGTAACGACCCTAAATTTCCACATACTCAGAGTCGCTACTAACGTCTCATGCTCATCTATAATGCGGAAATATAACTCTTACATGAACATAATTGATAACGAAAATTTCAGAAAAAAAGACGTTTAAAACAACTTCTTCTCTGAAAAAACACAGCCATGGTCTTACGTGTTTAAATATGAAATACTGAAATTTAGAGAAAACAAAAACAAATACAAATAATTTAAAACAATGAAATGCAAAACAACCTATTCTAACTTATAGAAACTTAAATATGATTCTACCCTATGCATGTGCCACAGTCTCTGCTCGCGATGCCACCGTCCTCCGTACAAGTGCGCCTTGCCTTTACCTGAAAAATGATGTGGCACACGGCCTGAGTATTTCAAAGAATACTCATTAAGTGGCCCCACTATAGGGGGCCATGCAAATGCAAACACATGCAATCATGATTTAGGGACCTATCTCTAATCATCTTAGGGGTGGCCTCCAGTCTCGGACAAATTGGATGTTTAGTACTTCCCTACACACGACTCACACGTGCGAGTGTGAATCCCCAGGGCGCTCGCACACCCCCTAGACCCTCTGGTCAAGCTAATCTATAGCGACGTCCGGAGGTCAGCGAAACCCCATAGTGTCATCCACCTCATGAACACCCTCATCTGTGTGCTTTCGCACCTGTGCGCATACGCGCTCATCATATGGTGCGCGTCCGCACTCATCATCTCTAGGGGAAGTAGCCCTATGCTTATGAACATACAATATGCATGAGGTGCCTCTAAATCCATCATAATGTCTCTTCTGACACAACCCTCTTATCTCATCTCTTTGTTACTCTAGGTATCACATACTCGTGGATATTTATATTAATATCATTTTCACGCTCTTAGGGTTGTGTCCTATGTCGATCTAACGACATGATGCAATATGGCACTCATCATCATATAGCATGCTTAATATGGAAAACATCATCATTTAAGGTAAACGTCACGCAATCATCGTACTCATCATATTGCCACAAAGTGTATCAAACATATCAAGTATGACATTCATCAATATATATATATATATATACTGAGCACATCATCAGGTATCATAACCCACACGTCATCATAACTCATACATCATACATCATCATAACTCATACCATTTTTAGCCTATCCTATAGTAAGGCCACTTACCTGATTAGCTTATACGGTTGTCACCAATTTATCTTTAACGAAAGTTCGATTTTTTTCCTTTGTATCCAAGCCAACCAATAAGAATCCATGGCATCAATTTCATGTTAAATTCTCTAACTCTTACAATGGTTCATGTGCTAAACTTCATACGAGCATTAAAGACTTTGCATAGATAAAGTCTTGGAACAATTCTATTTATATTAAGATTTCATTTTCTATTTTTTATTTCGATTGACTTCTTTTACTCTGCTTTTTCTCTCAATTTTTTGTTCAAGACATATTCTTGACCAATTTTTTTTTTAATCGATTCTTACTTAATCATATTGTTGGTCGATTCGGATCCATTCTTACTTCCCAACTCTTCCCTTTTGTTTCTCTCCTCCACTGTATTTTTTTTCTTTTGATTTTCTATTCTGGCCTTCTCTGTATTTTCTTCCCTGCCTTTTCTATTTTTTTTTTCCTCTGTATGCCTTCTCTGTATTTTTTTGTTTTACTCCTCTTTTACTTCTTTCATGCTCTCTGTATTTTCTCTTTTACTTCTTTCCTGCTCTCTGTGTAACGACCCTAAATTTCCACATATCTAGAGTCGCCACTAACGTCTCATGCTCATCTCTAATGCAGAATAAAAACCTAAGCATGCTCATCTTTACTAGCGGAAAAATTTAAAACTTCAGAATACGTTAAAACATTGAAAAACACTGCCGGACTTACGTGTTTCAAACATCATGCTGGAGTTCAAAAGACAAAATAAAACGATTACAAATTAATTAATATAAATGAATGAAATGCAAACGCCCTAACCTAACCAAGACTAGGAATTTTAAATATGCAACTATCCTATGCACGCGCCACAGTCTCTGATCACGATGCCACCGTCAACCGTACATGGGAGCCTTGCCTTTACCTGAAAAAAAATATGGCACACGGCCTGAGTATTTCGAAGAAATACTCAGTAAGCGAACCCACTATAGGGGCCATGCTAATGCAAACACATGCAATCATGAATAGGGACCTATCTCTAATCATCTTAGGGGTGGCCTCCAGTCTCGGACAAATTGGATGTGTAGTACTTCCCTACACACGACTCACACGTGCGAGTGTGAGTCCCCAGGGCGCTCGCACACCCCCTGGACCCTCTGGTCAAGCTAATCTGTAGCGACGTCCGGAGGTCAGCGGAACCCCATAGTGTCATGCGCCTCATGAACACCCTCATCTGTGTGCTTTCGCACCTGTGCGCATTCGCGCTCATCATAAGGTGCGCGTCCGCACCCATCATCTCTAGGGGAAGTAGCCCTATGCTTATGAACATACAAAATGCATGAGGTCCCTCTAAATCCATCGTAATGTCTCTTCTGACACAACCCTCTAGTCTCATCTCTTTGTTACTCTAGGTAACGCATATCGTGGGTATTTATATTAATATCATTTTCATGCTCTTAGGGTTGTGTCCTACGTCGATCTAACGACATGATGCAACATGGCACTCATCATCATCTAGCATGCTCAATATGGATAACATCATCATATTAAGGTAAAAATCATGCAATCATCATGCTCATCATAATGCCACAACGTGCGTCAAACATATTAAGCGTCACTCAACAAAATATGTATAAACTGGCACATATCATCAAGCATCATACAATTTATATAGCCTATCCTATAGTAAGGCCACTTACTTGGTTGGCCTCGGCCGAAGTACTCCCTAAATAGCTAAACGTAAGCTCCCGTTCCGTGAGAGCTGCTTCCTACTTCGCTGGGGTTTGTTTCCTATCACACCGTTCACCACTTTCCGTTAGTATTTCACAATTAATTTACCTAATTTAATAAATGTGAAATACGGCTCTAAAACGGCCTCGGATACCTTAATCGGGGCCGAAAACAGATCCGGGAGGGTCGAAACAGTGGAAACCGGGCTGAAAACAGGTGAGCCGAGCCGAACAGCCGCCGGAGCGTCACCGGAGGGAGCCCGAGCCGTTTGCGCCGAGCCGAGCCGAGGACTGCCGCGCCGCTGTGTGACACGTGGTAGCAGCAGAGAAAGCCACGTCGGGCGGTAGTGTCGGGTCGAAGCGCGGGTCACAGTCCGGTTCGGGTCGTGGTTCGGGTCACGGGCTGTGGAAGGCTACTGGGCCAAGGCTAAACGTTGGGCCTCGGCTTACTGGGCTGGGCCGCAAGTGTTTGGTTTGCAGGCCGGCTCAATTGGACCGTGGGTCTAGTCTGGGTTGGTTCAACTGAACCGTAGCTTCTGGACCGGTTTGAGGTTTGGGCCGCTATAGTTGGGCTGGGCCGAAGGCAGAGGCCAAGGGGGGAAACGGGCTGGCTCTCCCGGGTTCTGGGTTCGGGTTGACCCGGATCCGTGGATCTCGTCTTCCTTACCCGACTTTGGCCGATTTTCCGGCGAGTTTTCTCTCTCCTTCCCGCGGCGTTTTCGTTGCCGATTTCGGTCCTCTTCCTTCTCTTTTCCTCTTTGTCCGTCGTCCTTCTTTCCTTTTTGGGCGTTTTGCGGCCTAAAAGCTCCTAAAAGCCATAGATCTAAGAATCGATTAAGAAACCTAACTTTCCGACCTCGGTTACCGACGACGACGCTTACGAAATAACACCAAATGCCCCTGAGTTATTGTGCTTTCGTTAGGGATCTCTCTTACGGTAGTAACAGGTTGTTTGGTGTCGGTTTAAGGGTGATTTGAGGGCTCGTCGAAGAAACTGAACACTCGCCGACGTTTGTCCGAAATCTCTCTCTCTCTCTCGAAATTTTTCTCTCTTTTCTCCCTTTGCAGGCGTTCTGAAGATGCTGGGCTGAGGGTGGGCGTGCTGTGGCCGTTGTTTCGCGTGGGTTCCGCGAAACTCGGCGGTCGCCGGAAAACTCGCGGGTTTTCCGGCGACTGGTTTTTTTTTTTTTTTTTTTTTTTTTTTTTTTTTTTTTCTTTTCGTTTTCTCGTTTTCATTTATTTATTTATTCTATATATATATATATATATATATATATATATATATATATATATGTATAATATTTTCTTTTTCTTTCTTTCTTTCCCGGGTCGTTACACTCTGTATTTTCTCTTTACTTCCTGCTCTTTATTTATTTATCGATTTCTACTTCTCTCTTTCCTCTGCTCTTTATTTATTTATCGATTTCTACTTCTCTCTTTCCTTTTGATTTTGCTTACCGTATTTGGCCTCCTATCTGTATACATATATATATATATATATATATATATATATATATACATATATTTTTTTTTAGTCTTTTATTTGATTTTGTTAATAGTATTTTTGCCTCTCTACAGTCATCTCATATTTTTTTGTATTCTAATTAATTCTTCTTTCCAAATCTTTTTTTTTTTATCTTATATGTATTTTATTATTTTTTTTCTTCCTTTAATTTTGTTAAAATGTAAAATTCACAAATAAATTTTCATTCCAAATCTTTCCTTTCTTATTTACCTGTTAATTTTTTGTTCCCATTCTTCTCTTTTACTCTCTATTTTGTATTTATTTTTCTATTTGTTCTGTATTTTTTTTTTATTCTATTGACAAATATTTGCCTCATCTGTTCTAGTTATTCTTTATGACCTAACGTCATAACCAAAAATCTAAATATCTTGGCAAGAGAATCAGGGATCTAATTCTGAATAATTAGACAAAGGAAAAGAAAATCTGTTCTAGTTATTTTTCTATGACCTAACATCATAACAAAAAATCTAAATAACTGGGCAACAGAACCATGGATCTAATTCTGAATAATTAGACAAACGAAAAGGAAATTTGGATAAATGAAAAAGAGATCAGAGATCTGAAACATGACTTACCTATAACAACAAGATCTTTCTCCAAATTAAATCTCCAGCTCTCCTTAGAAATCTGGTTGTTTGTATTTTTTTTCTTCATTATAGGAACCACAGATGATAGAGTATTCTAATTTGGGATATTGACTGATGAGTTGGTTGAGGAGAGATAGTTGGGAGAGAAAGGAGGGGTCAGTCGAGAGTAATTTAGGGAAAATTATTATTTTAATTATTTTTTTTTTGGGTCGTTACAATATTAATATGTGTGAATTGTATGTGGATCGATATGTTTCCTATATGTTATGTTATAATATGTGGATTGTATGATAATAAATATGGTACGATGTGCTCTAGGAGATGTTTGAGATAGGAAACGAGAAGGATGCACAAAACGAAATGTAACGATAGGAGTAAGATACGTTCATGAAACATTTGAGTTAGGTTACATACCGGAGTGCTATGGATAGGAGAGATTGATGAAAGAATACGGTTAGGTTATGGGTAGAAAGGGATAGGTTTGTGATAGATTGATGGAACGATAGCATTAGAGTACGTTCTTGGGACGATATGACTAAGGTACGTCACGTAATGATATGTCTGTGATAGGTATAAGAACGTTAAGGCTATGGTAAGTTAGAGAACGATATGACTATGAAGTGTTTACGTTATTGACTTGATTATGATATGATACATTGTATGCTAGATTATGGTGCTTAAGTACGAAATCATGTGAACGTGAATGTATGTTATTTATGCTCCTTAGTTGATGTGATATGAATGCATGTGACGATGTGTGGCCCTTGTACGATTATGGCTTGTTGTATGAGTATTGAAATGTAACTGAATGAATTGTATAGCATGAAATACGGTAAATTGCATGATACATAACCCCGCTAGGAATATGTATGATATGTAACGAAATGAGAATAAGAATGACACGTAAGCATGAAAACGTGACACGGGGTTATGTTCATTAAATGATGACTGTAGGACTAGTGGGACCTCATGCATATTGTGTGATCATGCACTTTGGGGGATACCCCTATCCCATCATGAGGGTACGGACGCGTACATCCAAATGGCAGGACAACGATCGTTATGCCCTGCATAGCACTGCCGTGACGGTTTTAGGTTAACGGGTCCTGGGGGGCCCCTAGAGCATGCCCACCGGCTAGTGATAGTGGCCCAGCGGTGTGCGAACTTGCTGGTGAGCCCATACTCGCACGTATGGGCTGCATGTAGAGTATATGGTACACGTCCACGATTACCTGTTAGGATTACACCGTAGGGAAAACGAAACGAAACGAAACGAAATGAAATGAAACGAAACGAAATGAAAGATAGGTCCCATCATTTCATTGCATGTGATTATTGTATTTAACCCCAATAGGGGGGTCATTTACTAAGTATTTCTTTAAATACTCAAGTCATGTGCTACTACATTTTTCAGGTTAAGGATAGACATTCCTGTACGACTGACGACGACATCGCAACTCAAGATCATGGCACATGCATAGGATAGTGGCATCATCGCAACTCAAGATCATGGCACATGCATAGGATAGTGGCATTTATTTTCTTAGACTTAGGATAGAATAGGATGTTTTAAACTTAAACGCTTATTTATTTTATTTCGAGTTTTTTATTGTGTCGTTTTAAAGATGTTTTCGAAACACGTAAGTCCATGGCTGTGTTTTAAGTTAAAGGTTATGTTTTATGGAATTTAAATGAAGTCTTCCACATTCAATGTTTATGGTATGTATACAGTAGCGACCTTAAATTAAGTAGAAAATTTCAGGTCGTTACACCATAAAACTTGGATACTTGAAAATCAAACTTAAAAGGACAGTTTTGAAACTTTAACTATAGTAATACCTTTTAACCAAGTTGACATGGCTAAGAAAAATTGATTGGTAATTTTCTACAACAATTTGTTTATGTTGAGCTTTTTGACTGCATTCGTATACCCTAAGGAGAATTACCACAAAACTTCTGGTTGATTTAGAGGCAATGTCCCACTCTAATCCTCGTGTATCCCCCACCCAAGTTCATCTTAAATCATGGTTTCTTAAATTGAAGGTATGTTGACAATCTCATATCTCATACCGTAGTCCCTTTCCATATACCTCTAAAATTTTGACCATGATCGTAATGCCTCGTCCAAACTGTGGCTCGATACTTTTAAATCACCTCACAACTTCCCTAATTTGTTGTATTATTATTTTTTTTTTAATTTTCAACTTATTATTATTATTATTATTATTATTATTATTATTATTATTATTATTATTATTTAGTTTTCAACTCCTATTAAAGCACGAAAGTTTTCTACCTCTCAGTACTTCCAAAGCTCAGCTTCCATTAAAGGCACTTATGTCATTCACCCATTAAGTATACATGTTTTAAACTTTTATGGTTTTAACTTAATTAATTTTTAAAATTTTTTTTTCCTTACTAATACTTTAATTTCACCTTTACATACTTCAAAGTTATAAAATTTTCTTTCGGACACTACCACTTTTAATGTCTTTAGTATACTATAGGATATTGACATCTATCAAGCTTCTTAGGTCATTTTATTTCATCTAAAACTACTTACTCTTCCATATACATTGGTACAGTCCTCACCATCTCTATGGTCATAAGACTGTGTAGTTTATCTATATTCAAGACGTCTAACTAAAACATATGATATTGCTTAGCAGAATCATTTTCACTCATGCAAGCTTACTAAAATTAAACCTACTCATTCACAGCAACAATCTCAGTAAATCTAAACATCATCAATACAACAATTTACATTCACATTCCATACAAGGTAAAACATATCGTATTTTAAATTAAAATAAATATAGAATTAAGCTAACATGAATGCAGTCAATTATAATACAATCAATAGAGTAAAAGTCCAATTATGAGTTATACTGTATAATGACCAAGCAATAACAACATACACAATCAACGACATGTCATTTTCTTATCTTACGCAAGACACCCCTGACGGAGACGGGGCACCGACGATGGGACCATGGAACATGCCAAGCCTACATCGTAGGCTAGTCTACAAGACCTATAACCTAGGACTCTAATACCAACTGTAACGACCCGAAATTTTCTACTTAATTTAAGGTCGCTACTGTATACATACCATAAACATTGAATGCGGAAGACTTCATTTAAATTCCATAAAACATAACCTTTATCTTAAAACACAGTCTTAGACTTACATGTTTCGAAAACATCTTTAAAACGACACAACAAAAGACTCGAAATAAAATAAATAAACGTTTAAGTTTAAAACATCCTATTCTATCCTAAGTCTAAGAAAATAAATGCCACTATCCTATGCATGTGCCCTGATCTCGAGTTGCGATATCATCGTCAGCCGTACAGTAATGCCTTGCCTTAACCTAAAAAATGTAGTAGCACATGGCTTGAGTATTTAAAGAAATACTCAATAAGTGACCCCACTATTGGGGTTAAATGCAACAATCACATGCAATGAAATGATGGGACCTATCTTTCGTTTCGTTTCGTTTCGTTTTTCCTACAGTGTAATCTTAACAGGTAATCGTGGACGTGTACCATATACTCTACACGCAGCCCATACGTGCAAGTATGGGCTCACCAGCTAGTTCGCACACTGCTGGACCACTATCCCTAGCCGGTGGGCATGCTCTGGGGGCCCACCAGGACCCGTTAAAACTAAAACCGTCACGGCAGCGCTATGCAGGGCATAACGATCGTTATCCTGCCATTTGGATGTACGCGTCCGTACCCTCGTGATGGGATAGGGGTATCCCCCCAAATGCATGATCACACAATATGCATGAGATCCCACTAGTCCTACAGTCATCATTTAATGAACATAACCCCGTGTCACGTTTTCATGCTTACATGTCATTCTCATTCTCATTTCGTTACATATCATACATATTCCTAGCGGGGTTATGTATCATGCAATTTACCGTATTTCATGTCATACAATTCATTCAGTTAGACTCCAATACTCATACAACAAGCCATAATCGTACAAGGACCACACATCGTCACATGCATTCATATCACATAAACTAAGCAGCATAAATAACATACATTCACGTTCACATGATTTCGTACGTAAGCACAATAATCTAGCATACAATGTATCATATCATAACCAAGTCATAACGTAAACACTTCATAGTCATATCGTTCTCTAACTTACCATAGCCTTAACGTTCTTATACCTATCACAGACATATCATTACGTGACGTACCTTAGTCATATCGTCACAAGAACGTACCCTAACGCTATCGTTCTATCAATCTATCACTTTCTACGCATAACCTAACCGTATTCTTTCATCAATCTCTCATATCCATAGCACTCCGGTATGTAACCTAACTCTAACGTTTCATGAACGTATCTTACTCCTATCGTTACATTTCGTTTTGTGCATCCTTCTCGTACCCTATCTCAAACATATCCTTGAGCACATCGTACCATAATTATTATCATACAAACCACATATTATAACATAACATAACATAACATATAGGAAGCATATCGATCAACAGACAATTCACACATATCAATATATATGACACGTGCCGAACCACAGGGCACGTATCAACATCAAATATAACCATGCCGATAGTAAGGTCACTTACCTGGCTCGCTTAAGTCATTGTCACAAATATATCTTTAATAGAAGTTCGATTCCGTCCTTTGAAATCCGAGTCAACCTATATGAGCTCATGACATCAGTTTCAAGTATGAACTCTATAAAATTATTTCCCTAATTTACATTGGCCATCTTAAAATTCTGATATTTTCTGTTAGACAAAATTTAAAGAAGCTCCCTAAGCTTTGAAAAAAATTATGATCTTTTGTGTTAGACAAAATTTAAAGGGCTCACTGCCCTTTGATATTTCCTTTTATTATCAAATAATGTTTAACAAATCTTTCCTCAATCTTCCTCTCTCTTTTTTTTTTTTTTATTCTATAAATGAATTTTTCAATGGTGTAAACAGATATTACTGGTTAATTTTAAGTACTAGATCTTTTAGTTTATAGATATGCCACCTAAAATTTTATTGAATCTAACCTTATAACCTTATTTAGTATAATTAAAATGCTAACAACAATCTAATAATTGTATATGCGATCTGATTATTACGGACTCTAAAATAGTAAGGAAGATTTGATCCTAAATTAATTTCTTATAACCATAACATAGAAAAAGAACTAACAAAAATCTCTAAATTTGCACTCTGTTCAAAGCGATTTTACTTTTTTATTTATTTATTTATTTATTTATTATTATTATTATATTATTATTATTATTATTATTATTATTATTATTATTATTATTATTTATTATTATTACTATTATTATTATTTTAACTTTTTATTTGTTTATTTGTTTATTTATTTTTGGACTATTACATGAATAATATGAACACACTAACTAAATGTAATGTCACCATAATTTTCTTACCTTGTTCATTTAAATATATATATAATGTGTCTAGTGACATCGTTACTTATGCATTATCAATTTGAATATATAAGATATTATATATCATTTAGATGAAATTTTCTTGTATCTCTTTAAGAGTGGAAAGTTTGAATGACAAGTTTTTCAAATGAAGAATTTCATAATCTTTGAAATGAAGAATAATCTCATGCTATACTTACAAATGATGAGGTCCCCCAACCAAAAATAACCCTCGTAAGCTTGGCGTAGATTTTTTCATGTTCATTGGCACCATGATGTTGTCTTTGACATGTGTGACTTTTACCACCGTCATATACATAAGATTACCAAAAAGTTTCTATCGACGCATCCATGATAGTACCTTAACGTTAGGGCTATCCTATCCGAACTAATTAGTTTGAAGACATTATTGGAATTTTAAATTTTTGAGGTCCAAATTTTATTAGAATTGGACCTTTAACCTCAGAATAACGAACATTATTATCATAAAATTATTCATTAAAATTGAATGAAAGTCCGATTACATTATTTCCAATGATACACTAATCTCAAGGCATTGAGAGATCCAAGATACAAGTGAATACCTTGGTCACCACCTACCCAAGTGTAATTATGATGAACGCATTGATCACTAAACCAGGTCCCTTTCTCTGGCCAAAAAACATCACCGGTAACTTGTCCATATTTGCTACTAAAATGGCACCAAAACAACGTAGAATGTCAAAAATTTTCTTTGAAACTCCAGTTGTAGTTTTCTCCGGTGCGAAGTAAGTATATGTTCACCCAGATCATCATTCTTTGACTTGCAATGAACCGTTAGAGTTGAAGCAGTCATAAAATTTAAAATAGTCACTTGCCATGGGGTGAATGGTAATTATAGCTTAGATTCTGCAATGCAAAACTTCATCATATTGTTCGATGTCAAAGCAACGAACACGATTAAACATAAAATGCTTAGCGACTTCATTTTCTTCTCTCTCTCACCCCTTTAAAAAACTTGTTTCTATTCTCTTTTATATGTACACATATAGCCAAAGTGAGGGGGTATGAAGTTATATTTTAACCACAATTAATTGAAAATGTGTGCATACCTTCTATTAAAAGTTATGTTAGCTTAATCTGTCTTACCTTGACTCATTTAAATATGGTTAAATATTTTAAAACGAAGTTGTTGATCTTGAATATTGTCGTCACCCCTATAATTAATTAATTATAATAATATAGAAATATATACCTCAAAATATTGTTTTAATCATTAATAGATTTTTAGGTAAAATTTAAAAAAAAAATGATTATCTAGAATTTAAACTTAAATGTGATATTGGAGAATTATGATTCTTTTTAAAATATTTAGGTTCAAGTTTAAATTCGACAATTCATGCATTAAGTTTATGGGTCGTTTTTTTTTAGGTCAACTTTACATGCTTTTCCCGGGGTTGGTCGGCGAAATAAAATGTTGTATTTTCCGGTAGATCGATATGGATTTGATTAGTTTTTCTGGTGGGTATCTTTAATTCTCTTTTGAACCTCTTCGTTCTTCATACAAAAATGAAACAACCCTCCCCTAATCTTTGGAATTTTGAGACACATTAAATTTAAATGCAAAATTCAAATAAAGAAAAAAAAAAATAGAGGGAGGGTTCTCTTACTTGTATTATCAAAATGGAATATATCTCACATCATTCACATAAAAATAATATATCTTAAAGTATATAAGAATATATAGATATTGATAATCGATACAATATACAATATTTAAAAGTAACATTTTTATGTAAAATATTATGAATTGATTGTCATTTATGTAACTTAACCAAAAGAATAAAAAATTAAAAATTCAAATTTTATTTATACGGAGAGTAGTACTTTTCTACCCAAAAAAATATGACTATAAGAATTTAAATTTCTAGATACTTCTATTGAAAAATACATTTTCGACAATACATAATAATAATAATGTTGACCTCTGCATCCGTAGAATCTTGTGAGAGAAGATATCGTATGCCTAGACAAGAAACAATCACATTTGTTAGCGACATACCAGAAGTATTAACTTACGTAGTTTTTGCTGACATCTTATACTTTGCTTTAAAGCATTAACATAAGATGTCTTGAATCACCTCTTTCAGTGGCTTTCAAGGCTAATTACTCGAGCACACAACATGTAACTACCGCAAAATTACCAATCATATGATTCATAAAAATAGGTCTCAAATACCGTTAAAAAAAAAAAAAAAAAAAAAAAAAAAAAAAAAAAAAAAAAAAAAAAAAAAAAAAAAAAAAAAAAACTTGTATTATATATCAATATCATATGAAAAATAAACCTAAAAAACAAAAACATTTAATTTCAATAGCAAAGGCTCTTCTGGATTGAGTTCCTAATGACAAAGTAAACTCTGTTTGAGGCATCTCAATCGAATCCCAAATTAGCACTTATCCTATGGTGAGTCTATCGATCTCAACAAACAATTAATTATGAAAGACGCTTGGACCCTTGTTTAATTTGTGTTCGAGCTTGTTTAAACTGGTAAATTTGACTCCAACGGTCTTTGAGTAATAAAAAAAAAAAATCGCCCTTGACACAATAGTACTCCAGTTTTGGATTTAGAGAAACCGTCGACAAATTTTGTGCTTAATTAAGTTATGATTCTGGCTAGACTGAGTCCTACTATTGGAAGTCAATAGTTTGTTGTCTCGGCATGGGTGGGACTGGGAGTCGAGTCATTTGTGCTACAACTCCTTCAACCACCACTCCAATTTTTGCTTCCTCGAACTTTACTTGCACTCATGGCTCTCTAGTAATCATAGCTGGCGAGCGGGTTGTCTTCCGACTTAAAGTATCGACAACTATTATTGCCTTCTTGCCCTGTATTGGATATCTATGTCATAATCATTCACTAGCTCCAATCATCTATAATCGTTCACTATTATTGCCTTGTTGTCGGTATAAATCTAAGGTTTTTTCTTTATATAAGTACTAGTAGATTTATCAATATAAATAGTGTAACAATGGAAAGAAAGGACAACTTATCACTATTAAGTCCAAAAAGAGAAATTTTGAAGGATGAGAGTTCTTTGTATCCTGTGTGAGTTTTACTGTAAGTATCACTATTATGTTTTTTTATTTCAATAAATATGTAAGAGATCAACCTTTGACCTTCAAGTAAATAACGAGTATTTTTATTCATAGTTTGAGATTCACGATAGAACGCAAATTAATGGATTACATCATTTCTAAGGATATATTTGTTGGAGTTGGTAGAGCTATAATGCAAGGAAATGCCTTGATCTCCTATTGTCAATATGCAATTATGATCAACACATTGATCACTAAGCCAACTCTGTTCCTCTTATTTACTGCTAAAATTGCACCAAAACAGTGTGGTTTGCAAAAGGTTTTCGTTAAAGCTTCAGTTGTAATTGCCTCTGGCATTGATATCATGTTCGCTCAAATAGTTACCTTTCGACTTGCAAGGAACCACTAGAGTTGAATCCGCTATCTAAATCAAAATGGTCACGTACCAATTGGACGGTACAAGTTGCATCTTGGATGCTGTTAAACATGACTTAATCGTATTTTTTGGTTTCAAAGCAATCAATATGATTAAACAACATACGTTTAGATACTTCATTTTTTTTTCTTTGGAGGTTTCTCACTCTCTCGACACTATTTGTTCTTATTTTGTCTTATTCATATATATATATAGCCAAATTGAATACTTATTGTAACGACCCGGGAAAGAAAGAAAGAAAAAGAAAATATATATACATATATATATATATATATATATATAGAATAAATAAATAAATGAAAACGAGAAAACGAAAAGAAAGAAAAAAAAAAAAAAAAAAAAAAAAAAAAAAAAAACCCAGTCGCCGGAAAACCCGCGAGTTTTCCGGCGACCGCCGAGTTTCGCGGAACCCACGCGAAACAACGGCCACAGCACGCCCACCCTCAGCCCAGCATCTTCAGAACGCCTGCAAAGGGAGAAAAGAGAGAAAAATTTCGAGAGAGAGAGAGAGATTTCGGACAAACGTCGGCGAGTGTTCAGTTTCTCCGACGAGCCCTCAAATCACCCTTAAACCGACACCAAACAACCTGTTACTACCGTAAGAGAGATCCCTAACGAAAGCACAATAACTCAGGGGCATTTGGTGTTATTTCGTAAGCGTCGTCGTCGGTAACCGAGGTCGGAAAGTTAGGTTTCTTAATCGATTCTTAGATCTATGGCTTTTAGGAGCTTTTAGGCCGCAAAACGCCCAAAAAGGAAGGAAGGACGACGGACAAAGAGGAAAAGAGAAGGAAGAGGACCGAAATCGGCAACGAAAACGCCGCGGGAAGGAGAGAGAAAACTCGCCGGAAAATCGGCCAAAGTCGGGTAAGGAAGACGAGATCCACGGATCCGGGTCAACCCGAACCCAGAACCCGGGAGAGCCAGCCCGTTTCCCCCCTTGGCCTCTGCCTTCGGCCCAGCCCAACTACAGCGGCCCAAACCTCAAACCGGCCCAGAAGCTACGGTTCAGTTGAACCAACCCAGACTAGACCCACGGTCCAATTGAGCCGGCCTGCAAACCAAACACTTGCGGCCCAGCCCAGTAAGCCGAGGCCCAACGTTTAGCCTTGGCCCAGTAGCCTTCCACAGCCCGTGACCCGAACCACGACCCGAACTGGACTGCGACCCGCGCTTCGACCCGACACTACCGCCCGACGTGGCTTTCTCTGCTGCTGCCACGTGTCACACAGCGGCGCGGCAGTCCTCGGCTCGGCTCGGCGCAAACGGCTCGGGCTCCCTCCGGTGACGCTCCGGCGGCTCCTCCGGCGGCTCCAGCGGCTGTTCGGCTCGGCTCACCTGTTTTCAGCTCGGTTTCCACTGTTTCGACCCTCCCGGATCTGTTTTCGGCCCCGATTAAGGAAACAAACCCCAGCGAAGTAGGAAGCAGCTCTCACGGAACGGGAGCTTACGTTTAGCTATTTAGGGAGTACTTCGGCCGAGGCCAACCAAGTAAGTGGCCTTACTATAGGATAGGCTATATAAATTGTATGATGCTTGATGATATGTGCCAGTTTATACATATTTTGTTGAGTGACGCTTAATATGTTTGACGCACGTTGTGGCATTATGATGAGCATGATGATTGCATGATTTTTTACCTTAATATGATGATGTTATCCATATTGAGCATGCTAGATGATGATGAGTGCCATATTGCATCATGTCGTTAGATCGACGTAGGACACAACCCTAAGAGCATGAAAATGATATTAATATAAATACCCACGATATGCGTTACCTAAAGTAACAAAGAGATGAGACTAGAGGGTTGTGTCAGAAGAGACATTACGATGGATTTAGAGGGACCTCATGCATTTTGTATGTTCATAAGCATAGGGCTACTTCCCCTAGAGATGATGGGTGCGGACGCGCACCTTATGATGAGCGCGAATGCGCACAGGTGCGAAAGCACACAGATGAGGGTGTTCATGAGGCGCATGACACTATGGGGGTTCCGCTGACCTCCGGACGTCGCTACAGATTAGCTTGACCAAAGGGTCCAGTCGGGGTTTGGGTGGGGTGTGCGAGCGCCCTGGGGACTCACACTCGCACGTGTGAGTCGTGTGTAGGGAAGTACTACACATCCAATTTGTCCGAGACTGGAGGCCACCCCTAAGATGATTAGAGATAGGTCCCTATTCATGATTGCATGTGTTTGCATTAGCATGGCCCCTATAGTGGGGTCGCTTACTGAGTATTTCTTCGAAATACTCAGGCCGTGTGCCATATTGTTTTTCAGGTAAAGGCAAGGCTCCCATGTACGGTTGACGGTGGCATCGTGATCAGAGACTGTGGCGCGTGCATAGGATAGTTGCATATTTAAAATTCCTAGTCTTGGTTAGGTTAGGGCGTTTGCATTTCATTCATTTATATTAATTAATTTGTAATCGTTTTATTTTGTCTTTTGAACTCCAGCATGATGTTTGAAACACGTAAGTCCGGCAGTGTTTTTCAATGTTTTAACGTATTCTGAAGTTTTAAATTTTTCCGCTAGTAAAGATGAGCATGCTTAGGTTTTTATTCTGCATTAGAGATGAGCATGAGACGTTAGTGGCGACTCTAGATATGTGGAAATTTAGGGTCGTTACACTTATACTATAGTGTCAATCCAAAGAGTGGTGTAAATTTATTTTAATTAAAGGTCTTTATGATGGAAATTTTGAAAATTGTAAACTGCTCCTTCAATGAGTTTTTAAACGCCTTTATGACTATCCTCTATTTATTGATGGAAATTTCAAAATTGTAAACTAAATTAAATAATAAGAACCAAATGTAATGTCACCGTAATGTTCTTACCTTGTTTGTTTAAATGTATACATATTATGTTTAGTGGGACCGTTACTTATGCATTATTAGTTTGAATCTAAGATATGATATGACATTTAGATGAAATTATGTTGTACCAACTTCTAAAGTTTGAATGACAAATTTTCTAAACCAAGAATTTTATAAACTTTGACATGCACGATAATCTTGTACTATACTTACTCCTTAAGAATGATCAGGCGCCCCCACTGAAAATAACACTAGTAAGCTTGGCGTAGATTTATTCATGTCTGTTGGCATCACCATAAAGTTTCTATCGACCATCCATGATAGTGTCTCGACGTCAGGCTATCCTATGCAAACTAATTAGTTTGAAGACATTAAAATTTTGAAAATCAAATTTGATTAGAAATGAATCTTTAACCTCAGAAAAGATAAAGGAACATTTTTATTCATAAAATTATTTATTGAAATTAAATGAAAGTCAGAGTTTATCATTTCCATTGATACATTAACTCGAAGGCATTGCGAGATCCAAAATACAAGTAAATACCTTGGTCTCGACATGCCCAAGTGCAGGTATGATGAACACATTGAAAATTAAGCCAATTCCATTTGGCTGTCCAAAAAACATTCCCACTAACTTGTCCATGTTTGCTGCTAAAATGGCACCAAAACAGCGTAGAAATCCAAAAATTTTCTCTAAAGCTCCAGTTGTAATTATCTCCGGTGCGCAGTACATGCTCGCCCAGATCGTCATCTTTTGACTTGCAATGAACAGTTAGAGTTGAAGTAGTCATCTCATTTAAAATAATCACTTTATATCGGACGAACGGTAATTGTAGCTTAGATTCTGCAAAACAAAACCTCAGCATATTGTTCGATGTCAAAGCTACCAAGACGATTAAACAGAATGTGCTTAGAGACTTCATTTTCTTCTCCAAGATCACTCACCTTTTTTTACAAATGTACTTGGATTCTATCACTTATATTATACATACATCTAGCAAAACTGAGGCTCTAAGTAGTTATATTTTAACCACAATTAGTTCAAAGTGTGATGTACATTTTGATTATTACAGAATATCTTCCATAACAGGATGTAAAAGGTAGGGTCAGCTAATCTTTCTTAATTTTTTCAGCGCTCGTCAGCCGTTAGCTTTTGTTAGCAACTGATTTTGTATTTTATTAGTTCTTTTATGTAATGTTTAAAGTTTGACCCTTCATTATTTTTGTATTTAAAAGTATTAAATTTATGGGTTGTATTTTTTTGAGAAGTTTAATGTAACGACCCTAATATTTTACCTATTTAATCTGAGGTCATTGCTATATCTTGAAATGCGGAATATACAATAAATGGGCCCTATTCATAAATGCGACTTGCACTCGCCTTTTATTACCTCGTGAAAGAGAAAATGATTACAAGGAAATAAAAAAAAAAAGCATTATTGAAATAAAGGAAAAGTAACAAAACCCAAAATGAACGTTTTATTCTACCCTATGGTTTATTATACAAATACATTTCAACCTATACTAACCTATACTAATGATGCAAACCGAATTCAGCCCAAACACGAAATGGAGAAAAACAAACAACTACCCTAGGCATGTGCCACGGTCCCGAGGTGTACGATGCCGCCGTCGTTGTCACATGAGTGTCTTGCCCTTATCTGCAAAAGTAAAGTAGCACGAGGCTTGAGTATTTCTAGAATACTCAGTAAGTGGCCCCCTATTGGGGTTATGTGACAATCACATACAATGAAATGATGGGACCTATCGTTTCATTTCATTTAGTTTTCCCTACGATGCAATCCTAACGGGTAATCTTGGACGTGTACCATATACTCTACACACAGCCCATACGTGCGAGTATGGGCTCACCAGCAAGTTTGCACACCGCTGGGTCACTATCCTTATCCGGTGGGCATACTCTGGGAGCCCCTTATGCCGGGACCCGTTAAAACTAGAACCGTCACGGCAGCGCTATGCAAAGTATAACGATCGTTGTCCTGCCATTGGATGTACGCGTCCGTACCCTCGTGATGGGATGGGGGTATCCCCCTAGATGTATGAACACACATAATACATGGGGTCCCCCTACTTCTACATTTATCATTAATGATCATAACCCCCCTGTCACGTTCCATGCTTCATGTCATTCTCATTTTTCAATTCACATTTTATACATATCCTATCGGGGTTATGATTCCACACAGTTTATCGTGTTTCATGTCATACAATTCATGCTATTTATATTCACATATTCCATACAAACATGCCATAATCATTCAAGGACCACATATCGTCACATGCATATCATATCACATCAAACTAAGCACATTAAACTAGCATACAATTTAATGACACCTGCAAATCGACGGCCACGTGCCAACATACAGCAAATAACGCGTAACCTATGACGGGTGAGCTACTTACCTGGTTAGCTTAAGTCGTTGTCACGTATATATCCTTAATGAAAGGTCAATTCCGTCCTTTGAAATCCAAGTAAACTTATGTGAGCCCATGACATCAGTTTCAAGTTTGAACTCTATAAAATTGTTTCTCTAATTTACATGTTAAAATTCTAATATTTCATGTTAAACAAAATTTAATGGAGTTTCATGCCCTCTCAAATTTACTGTTTCATTTTTAAATTCTGTTTCAAACAATCTTTCCTTCTCCCTCTTTGTAATTATTTTCCTTCTTTAAATAGATTTTTTTAGTAAACATTTTCAATTTTTTAAATAAGATATTCCACTAATTCTATATTCATTTTCATTTGTAAACAGATATTGTTGGCCAATTTTTATGGATTCTTTGGCTACTATCTTGCCCATTTATGTATCTACCAACTAAAATTTTAATGATTCTAACCTTATTTCCTATAACTTCCAATGCTAACAAAAAAATCTAATTAATTGAATATGAGATCTGATTATTACATGATCTAGTAAAATAAGAAAGAAGATTTGATCCTAAATTGATTTCTTATACCTATAACTATAAAGAATAAGGAAATATGAAATAGGATTTTACAGTAATAGACCAAAATCTCTCCAGTAGATTTGCATCATATCCTTTTGAAACACCATTTTACTTTTTCCCTGATATTTTTTTCTCTTTATTTTTTTGATGAACTGTGGTGGAGTTGAGGAAAGAGGATGCAGTTGGGACCATAAGTTAGTGGGTGGGTAAATTTTATTTTTATTTTTATTTTTAAGTAATTCTTTTTAGTCTTTAATTATCAATTATTTTTTTATTATTATTTTAACGTATATATTTTTTTAATTATTTTTATTTGTTTATTATTATTATTATTATTATTATTATTATTTTTGGCTATTACATTACCTATTGTGATGTCCCACATTGATTGGGGAGGAGAACAGATCACACTTTACAAGAGTGTGGAAACCTTTCTCTAACAGACACGTTTTAAAGTCCCGAGGGAAAGCCCGAGGTTACATTTAAAATGCAAGATTAAAAAGTTAATTTTTTTATATATTAATTAAGATAAAATATTGAAAATTTATTAAAAGAAAATTAATAAATAGATTTTTTTTTTCATTTTTATACTTCCTATGGTCATATTTTTTTAGGACAAAAATGTATAAGAATGATTAAAAAAAAAAGAAAAAAAAAGTTTATTTTTGGTAGTAAGATATCAAGGGAATATATCGAGTGAGAGAAAACGCTATATTTATGGCACAAAATCCATCACATTTTGTAGCATCATGTTAGAGGCATGGACATAAGTAGCTTTTGTTGACATTGTATGCATTTCATCGACAAAGGTCTCTATTGACACATTCATGAGAGAGTTTCGATAGAAAGTAACCTCATATGTTATTGTGATTACACTTTAACAATGGAAAGAAAGTACATATTAACACTATTAAGTTAGAAAGGAGAAATTTTGAAGGATGAGAGTTCTTTGTAACCTATGTGCCTTTTAATGCTCTATGATGCTTTTTATTTCAATAAATATGAAAGAGATGAACATTTGACCTTAAAACAAATAACGAGTGTTTTTATTTATAGCTTTGGATTGACGAGAAAATGCAACTAAAGAATGGATTACATCATTTACAAGATACATTAGTTTATTGGTGCGGGTGGGATTATAATTAAAGGAAATACCTTAGCCTCCCCCAATCCATATGGAGTTATGATCAACACATTGATCACTAAGTTGACTTTGTTGCTCTAGGCAGAAAACAGTATTAGTAGCTTGCCCATATTTGCCACTAAAATTGCACCAAAACAACGTGGTTTGCATAAGATTTTCTTTAAAGTTCTAGTTGTAATTGTCTCCAGCGTTGATGACATGCTCGCCCAAATCATTATTTTTCAACTTTGCAGTGAACCACCAGAGTTGAATCCGCCATCAATTCAAAATAGTCTCTCGCCAATTGGACAATACAGGTTGCATCTTGGATGGTGACAATATAACTTGCACCTTGGATGCCGCTAAACACGACATAATCATATTGTTTTGTTCCAAAGCAATCAATGTGATTAAACATAATATGCTGAGAGATTTTATTAGTATACCACATCATCATAAGTCATACATCATCATATATTAGTATATCACATCATACAATACAACTCATACATCATCATATACTAGTATACGACATCATACGATACAGTTCATAATTCATCCTAACTCATACAATTTCTAGCATATCCTATAATAAAACCACTTACTTGATTAGTTTAGGTTGATGTCACCAATTTATACGAGATGAAAGTTTGATTTTTTTCCATTTTTTTGAAATCAAACTATGTGAATCTATGACACCAATTTTAAATTCAATTCTTTACATGTTACAATAGTCCATGTGTTTGATTTCATGCCAGCATTAGAAACTTTGCATGAGTAGAGTATTTGAATATTATATATATAAATATATTAAACATCTCATTTTCTATTAAAAATATAGTTACTCTCATGGAAAAGAAAGAATTTGATGGATTTATTTTCCTAATGTCTCGTCTCTTCAACTCTGATATTTCAAAATTCAATTCTTTTTCCATGGTTTATCTTCTGTAATTTTTATTCCTAACAAAGCTGTGTTTGGCGGCACACATAAAAAAAAATTGCCAACATTATTTAGCTGCTTGAATTACACCGATAACAAAAGAAAGATTAATCAATTCTATATCTTATTTTTTATTTCTCTGTATATTCCCTCGAATTTTTCTTTTAATACGGTTAACTTATTTTTTATTTCTCTGTATATTCCCTCGAATTTTTCTTTTAATACGGTTAACTTATCTTTGGCCAATTCTAATAGATTCTTGAATGTGAGACATTGAATGGAAAAATAAGACTCATTTTTTCTTCCTTCTATTTACTCATGTTTTTCTTTTTAAATTAACCATTATCTTTGGTTAATTTTAATTAAATTACATAGACAATAAAAAGATTCCCCCATTTTCTTCTCTATTTATTTACCTTGTTCACTAAATCTTTCATTTTCCTCTATTAAATTTTTCCTTATTCCTCTTCTCCCCTTCTTCTTATTTATTTTAATTATGTTTACGGCATTTTCCTTTTTATTCTGTTAACCTATATTTTTCCTTTTTTAGCATTGTATTTATTTTGTTAAATTTTTCCTTTCCTTTTTTAGCATTGTATTTATTCCGTTTAATTTTTCCCTTTTTTCTTTTTTTTTTTTTGTCATCTATGTACTTATTATATTAAGTTTCCCCTTTTTGTTTTGCTTTCTTCCTCCCTCCTCTCTGTATTTATTTTAATTTTGTAAATTTTATCTTTTTATTCACTCTATTTTATTTTTATTAGATTGAAAAATGAGATCTGAGTTATGATTTATAGTAATAACAGATCGATATCGAGGTAAATATGCAATTTGCTGGTCAACACCATTTTCATTTCACTCAAGAGTAACTCTGACATTTTTTATTTTTATTTTACTTAAATCTGACATTTTTTTTCTTTTCCGTGTGATACAATCTGTAGTCAATTAAGGGTTGTGTTAAAACTGAAAAATAGAAATAGGATTGGAATAAGATACAAGCTAGCAACTAATGCATACAATGAGGAAAATATAAATTAATTAAATAGTGAAAATAAAATAAAATATACTATAGATAAAATCATAAATAAAGAATATGAAGATATAATATATAAGATATATTTCATAAATAATATATATTCTAAATATTATATCTCAATACTCCCCCACAAGTTGGAGAGCTTATGTCAATCACACTCTAACTCATCTTTCAAAAAATCAAATTGATGTCTTCCCAAGGCTTTAGTGAAAATATCTGTCAATTGCATTTTAGTCGAAACATAACACGGTTTCATGATTCCAACTTATAATTTTTCTCAAACTATATGACAATCTATTTCAATGTGTTTCGTACGTTCGTGAAAAACTGGATTGGCTGCTATGTGTAATGCTGCTTGATTATCACAATACAATAATGTTGGTTCGGACAGTGAAACTTTCAAGTCTTGGAGAATGTATCTTAACCAAGTTAACTTTAAACAACTATTTACCATAGCTCGATACTCGGCTTCTGCTGATGATCTCGACTTGTCCTTCCATCCTTTGGATAGATAGAGAGGGAGGGCAGAGCTTTTTTTATTTTTTTCATATTGACAAAAGTTAACAATGGTTTTTTGTGTTGTCAAAACCTAGAATAACCGTAACAAAATAGAAGAAAAAAATATCTGGAAAATGTTAAACGTATTAAATGTTTTTTTATGAAAATAACTATATCTTCTAGAAAAACAACCGTAATAATAGAAAATGACATTTTTAATAAAAATAAAATTATATATATATATATATATATATATATATATATATATATATATATATATATATATATAATATTCTAAGATAAAGTCTCTGATGCTCGTATGAAGTCTAACACTGGAGCATTATAAAATATAGAGAATTGAACTTGAAATTGATGTTATGGGTCCACATAGTTTA